>CAEFZY010022242.1:0-67716 GCA_903066815.1 Brachyrhaphis roseni | reverse complement strand
ACCCCAAATTGCCTACCGATCTGCGTATCGGTGTATAAATGTGTGTAAAGTGCTTTGGGTGGTCAAAAAAGCGCTATGTAAAAAAACAATGTTATTATTATTATTATAGGTTGACTATAATTTGCAAGACTCCACTCTCAATTATGTCTCGACTTTTTGTGTTTTTTCAACACCAACTGATGAACGTTACGAAGACTTTCTTAGCTTTTTATGAACAAATTAGTCAGACTGTCAGGTTAAAAAATAATCCGAGAACTCAACATGTACATGTTCAGACAGATCTCCAGCTTTCTTGAGAGCCCCAGAGATGATTGTGTCTACTTTTGTTTCATGATAAAATCTAAAGAAACAGTTGTCGTACATTATGAAATACCGGGCATGTGTTTTTAAAAAAGAAAGTACCCATGAACTGTTCTGTTGAAAGAAACCTCCAACAATATTTCACTTAGAATAGGGGAAACTCAGGGGAAATTTCTGTTAACTTTTTCATCTTTAAACTTGGAAATTTTAAAGAAAAATGAAAAAGTTACTGTAAATACCACTGAGTGTGTACCGAGAGACTAATACAGTTTTTTTTTTAACATAATTTTATCTCTGTTAACACATATATGTCAGTAAGGTGATGCTTGACAAAAGTTGGTGAGAAAAGTTTGAGAATCACACGTCTAGAGTTACCTGAAACATTTTCCCATAACCTTTTCTTCCCAGGCTTACATCCTGCTGGACTGCGGTGATGACAACATATGCATCCCCGACCTGCAGCTCTCCGCCAGCATGTAAGACTTAACAGTCACGCCCTTTGACCCCAACCTGCAAATGCTCAACAGTTAGACATCCTAAGAACAGGCACACAAGAAAGAAAAGCTAAAGAAAAGACAGAATATCTGCTATTCCTCAACCAGTGAACAAAGTTTACATTGAACCTGCTCACATTTTGGTCCTTTTTAACCTGTGAGAGATTTTGCGTGCACACGTGTATGTGAAACAGCCTTCTCTGTATAGTGTTTCCAGCTGTACGGCATCTCCATGGCAGCCTTATATAAATATCCTCTCACCGGCCAGTGACTAACATATACAGGCTCACGCACTGTTGGGTGGTGGGGGGTGTTGCATTCCTTTGCAGCTGATTGCACATTAACTCCAGTCCTAAAAATGATAAATGCAGTAATTTGCTTTTTTTTTGTCCATTTTTGTCTCTGTGTGTGCTGTTGTCTCAACACACAAATCCAGGGATCGCTCAGAGTTGGTGATTGGAGACGACAATCTGATCATGCTGACCATCACCGCAATGAACCGCGGGGAGGGGGCCTACGAGAGCGAGCTGTACACACTGATACCACCAGAGGCCGACTACATTGGAGTGGAGCGCAGGGTGGAGGTAGGGACTCAGGATCAGAACACTCATCGCAGACATGATGTTTTAATTTTGAACTGGGTGCACAAGTGAACACACACTTCTATTGGGTTAAATTTCCCAAAGTAAGTTTCAGAGAAACCAGAAACTTTTTTTTTTAGCAATCACCAAGTTTCTGGCGTGTTTCAGGCTTGATCTTTGACCAATCTTGTAAGCTTCCAGGTTGATGTTCTTGGTTCAGATCTAGCTCTTAAAGATTCTCCATAAATTGCTAATTATTAAATTGAGTTCAGTCGGATGTTGTGTTAACCTGCTTTCAGTTCTGGTTTTTGTTTGGTATACTTATGTAACATTCAGTTGTTTCCATGTTTCGAACATTTAACTGTTTATCTGAGGTAACGTTGAAGAATTTGGAGGCAGTGAAACAAACCCCCGGCATGATTCTACCATCACCATGCTTGCTGTTAGAATTTTCTTAAGTTTAAAGATCTCAATCTCAATCATGTTTTTGCTATGCTGGCTATACACCTTCATATTTGTCTCATCTGACTCTAAAACCTTTTTCCAGAAGTTATTTTTCTCCATTTCCCTTCATTAGCAGTAATTTTGACATCTTGGCATATCAACAGTGCAGTGATATTAAACACAGAATAAAGCAACTTTTTGAGTGGCTAAATCAGGCTAACGTTATGATTTTGGACAGGATCTAAGATAAACTAAAATAAAAATGATATGTACCTTGTTTAAAAGTGGGTTCCATATCAAGAAACAAAAAAAAAATTATTGAACTCTTCTATCAAGAAGTTGGCTATGAAAAGTGTTTGGTTTCTCATCAACTTACTAATCTATATACAATATTTAAAGGACTTATATGGATATAAATGAGCCACTATGTATGATTTTAAAACTATGACAATAAGACACAATCAGAACTAAAATGGAACTTGTGCACCCAGTTTTTCTTCTAAATATTCTCTGAATTAGTCTTATCTCTCCTTTCTACTTCCAAAATAATAATAATAATAATAATAATGGTTCAAATGTATCCCTAAAAAATCTAATTTAACACGACATTCATGCTGATGGAGAGTGTATGTAGACTAACACAGTTTTCTTATTGAGGCTCAGCCAAAGATGAGTTAAGGAAGTGTGCTATTTGAGGCTGCAGTTAAGGTGCAGCATCACTTCCTGTTGTGTCATTAAGTCATGCATTTGGCCTAATTACTGCGAGGCTATCAGCAGGATATGCTTTACTGGCATCAACCCAAAAGCCCCTATTATGATTAACAGGCTACATTAGGAACCATGGTAATGGATAGGGTCAGCTTGTTCGCATGTGTGTGTGTTTGCGTGCCCATGTGTGTGTATTTGTGCTAATGAGTGTGTAATGGAGCTATTTGATTGATTATATTGTTAGTGTCAGAGTATCCATCACTCTTACTCGTCCAACTCCCCCCTCCTCTTGACTCTGATCTGATGGTCTCTCTTACTTCCTTTTCTCTTTCCTAACATTCTCAGTCTCATCTGTTTTTCTTCCTGCAGTCTCTCGCTCAGCTAAACTGCGAGTACAAAACAATCAATGAGTCCAGAATGGTGGTTTGTGACCTCGGGAACCCAATGGTGACAGGAACGGAGGTGAGTTGTGACTCCTCAAAAAGGATAAACACAGACTCAGGCGCTTTAATAAAACATCCATGCTAAGAAATCCTCGCCTCCCCTTCAAGCCTAATTTGAGTGATGGTTTCCAAAGTTTACCGATCATCACCTTGACCCTCATTCTTCACCCTCTGGCTCCCATGGTTGTGCTTGCGTCACGTTCAACTTGTGCATGCGTGCCACGGTAATAATCCATTACGCTCCTGCGCGGCCGACACATGCAGGAAGCTGAGGCTTTGTAAGATAAAGAGCGGTCTCTACCTACATGAAATTCTAGCAGTCTGTTGCACATACACTCGGCTAAAAAAAGAGTATGTCGCATGAGGCTTTCTTTTAAAGATGTCAAGGCTGGCAGAGAGGTGCGTCAGCTCTTGGGAGTTGACACGGGGCATTCTGATAAATCAATTATGCGGTCATGTTTCACAGTTTGGAGGAGGGGGCCTTGTGTGTTTGTGTGCTTGACAGCTGGCCAGATGTTTCCCATATTCAACTTTTCCCCTTGCCCTGTTGGACGCTCGGGAATCCATCAACTTATGCAGAACATACCTTTACACACACTCCATATGAGCTCTCTAAGCACTAGTCGGACCACTAGAGCTCATTGTTTGTGCCACATGACAGATGTGGAGACTCAGAGCAGAGTGATTGGTGTCCATGCCTGAAGAAATGCAGATTTCTACTCACTGGTCTGCCGCTATGGCTGAATTTTCTCTTTCTTTACTGTAAAGAATTTACCGTAGTTCATTTAGTTTATCAAACATCTGCCAAGTTTCAGTGGAACTCCACTGCTATGTTATCCAATATATGATGTACAATGAACAGAAGAACATTCTTGTAATCTAATAAGGTGCTTTCTTTAATGGTTAATTGCAGATCTTCATGTTTTCTATTACATTTGTTTTTGCATTTATTTGGTTTTGTTACTCATTTTGTGTCAGTGTTTGCCCACTGATAGCTTAAAATTGTGGAGGTTGCACATTTGGTGTGTAAGAATGAGATTTATGATAGCCTTAGGTAAAAATAACACAATATCATAGTATGTATGAAATACTTATTATGGGCTAATTGCTTTCATTTAAAACAGAAAACCAACATTTAATCCTAAAATAGTTTATAGAAATTATATTAATATATATAACATTTATGTATTGTTGTTTTTATTCTCTATAAGCAAAATAAAAGAGTACACTGCTGCTTAATCTAGTAGTAGTTGTGCATTCTGTGTTTGATGTGCAAAATATATATAAAAAGAAAAATGTTTTGCTCTTTGTAATGACAGAATAAGCTATTAGTTAGTTTATAATTGTACTATGGATGTTTTTGTTTTTGAAAAATTTTTGAAAAGTGTCAAAATATTTACTAAAAATTATTTACTTTTTGTTTTCTTATGAACATAGCTTTTATTTAACCTAGTATGTCTCATTGCAATTGAAAATCTCTTTTTAAGAGATCTGGCCAACCTTAAGTAAAAATTGGGAATTTCTGAAGACACTGTGGTTTACTTCTTCAGTTTTAATCTTATTGAGTCTTATTATGTCTGATATTTCAAGACGTTTGATCACGTAGAGCTAATACTTCGATCAATGTCAATATCTATCTCCTTAGTAGGAGTTTATTTTGCAACATGGAGCTGTCTGCCTCTCAGCTGGAAGATGGGTTTTTTTTTTTTCAGTCCTTCACCATGAATTACACTGCAGTCTTGATTCTTTTCTACCAGACTATTTATAAGAATCCAATATAAGATAACAATTATAAAATGTTCAAATCTCATGAATATTATTGTTTTCTCTCTTTCCAAATTTCATAAAAATATTTAACTATCTAGAAAATTAACCTGTTAATGTATGGTTAATCAAATGGGTATAAAATGGTGTGTGGAGCTTCTCTGTTCAAACTATCTGAAGGTGCTTTGTTATTACCGATAAAATAGTGAAATAAGATTCTGTATGGACGATAGAAAATCAAACCAGTGGACAATGGTTAGAATTTTAAAATAATTTTGTCATACTTTAGTTAAGTATAACAGCAAATTAAAGCATTTATATCTTTAAGAAAAATATGGACACATTTCTGTAAGGAAAATCATATAGAAGTCTTTCAAAAACCTCAGTCATATTTTATGAGTTTGTGAAGAAATGGTTTTACACATATCTTATGTTGACATGTGACAGTTACAACAAACTACACAAAAACCTTTTTTATTTGCATTGCTGCAACTTTAGACTGACGAAAGTACCAAAATATCCCCAATGAAGTTCTGAAACCACTGCCCTAAACCACTTTCCCCAACGTTGCTCTGAAGAACCATTGTTTTTCTGCATTATAGCTAAACCTAATGAGCCAAAGCTGAGCAGCCCCAGGACTACTATACCCAAATGCAGAAGAAGTTTATTTACTTCACCTAAATGAGTTTTGGACACACAGACGATTCAGATTGACATGACAACTGCAAGCTCTTTGGGAAAGTTACAATGGGTGTCAGCTTCTTTTACATACATCTTCACAAAGAAGACACATAATCAATTCTTTCAACAAACAAAAAAATTTTTTGGCAACTCCCTGAACTTTCAGGTTTTCAAACGACAGACCAGTAGCAGAGTTGACCGTGTTGTCCTTGAGTTTCCCTGTCACCCATCCTCTTCTTTTAGCTGATGGAGGCTCGTTCCACATTTGATGCCTGCCTCTTTAGATCTTCCCCTGCCTGGTTTTTCCCTTCCAAGTCTCCCTAACGTGTCCCGTAAAGATAGCTTGACTTTGTAGCCCCTCACCCCCTGGAGACATGGCTCTTGAAGGTTTTAATACAAGTCTGCATGCTGTCATTTCCCCCACTCTGCATCGGAGGCTCGTCTTGCTTTTCAGCGAAGATCACATGTGCATGTAAATACACACGCGCCACAGCAGTCGATGGCGTACCAAAGCCTCCACGTGTTTTGCGTTAGCCTGGAGGACATGGAGATTTAAACAGAGGAGAGACGAGGAACTTGACTGTGGTTTTTAAGTATGTGTCTGTAGTCTGGATTTTGTCAGATTTAGGAAACTTGCTGTTATCAACACACGCATACACAATCCAGATATTGTGACTATGGAGTAACGGGGGAGGATCTGGTTACAAGGATTTTACTGTCTGTTCAGCTCTGCCTTTGATGTACACATGCATCTAATTCCTCACTTTCTTCCTATAGGGTCCCTCCTCATTCTGTCGTCACGTGATTTTAATAAATTTTCTCTGTTTCTTGGGTTTCTTGATGTTCCTGAACAGCTGTCCGTTGGTTTGAGGTTTTCAGTCCAAAGGCTGGAAGACTCCGGACCGAAAATCAGCTTTGAGCTACAGATCCACAGGTGACACAATCATGAGCTCACACACAACATACACACAGGGATTTGTTTGTCTTTCCTCTGATCTGTGTACATGTGTCCCGAGTCCGTGCTGATACCATCACTGTCTGCGGTCTCATGTGGCTGGCCACAGGGACGGAGAGAGCTAGGGACAGGAGAAACACAATGCAAACTGTTTCTTTTATTGCACCATTTGTCATTTTGTACATGCAGCTATTCACAAAGCGAACCTTTCAAGGAGTCAGCTGAATATCACACTATTTTCATTATGACCCTCTTTGAGTTTCATGACATTTTGAGGTCTAGTAAAACAGCAGCTCTTTGTAATAAATGAGATGAATGCATGAGTTGAAAGACATACAGTCTGGGTTAAAACTTTACATGCACTCATCATAAACAAAATGTCACATTCATTTTGAGATTTATTTATTTATTTGAATTTTTCTTTGTCCTCCACTGTACAATGATAAAACAACAAGAAACTTCAGTACATTCTATAAATACGAACATGAGTCTAAACTTTGAATTCATTGTTGTTTTTTTTGTCTTTATAGTGTCAATATTATTATATTGACACTATAATATTATAGTGTCAATATAATATTATATTGACACTAAATAATATATATATAGCACATATTTTTTTAGTGTGTGCTAAAAAATATGCACACACTCCCACTTATATTAGTTGCTTGTTGCTTCCAACCAAGTTGTTTTTACAGCCATCAAGAATCTGGCATAATTCTGACTGAATATTTGTCTGGACATCTTGGCACAATTCACAGAGCTCTTTTAAACTGACTGACTTTAAACAGCAGCCCATCATTCCCATATGGACTGAGGTCAGGGCTGTTTTGAAGCTTATGTTAGCATTTATACCAAAATCACTTTAAATGTGTTTTTGAGATCATTGCTGGAACTCATTATCTCTTTTGATTAGAACAGCCACGTCCTCAGTTTTGAAATGGTTATTACATCATAGCATATAGATGCTTATAATTGTCATTTCTGACTTTGTTTTCACCCTTTTGTTGGGCCGTTCTTTCAAATGCTCATCTTGTTTTCATTTTATCATATGACAAACATGCATCTCTTTGAAAGGGGTTTATTTTATTTTTTTTTAAAATGTAGTGTATTTAAAAACAGATTTTAAGGCATTTTTAAGTAGTTTTGCTTATTGTGTTTGTGATTTTTCTCTACAGCTCCAACAAGGACAACTCTGAAAGTAACATGGTCAGTCTGAATTTGACCGTTGCTGCTAAAGCTCAGCTTGATTTACGCGGGTGAGTCCAGCATGTCTGCAAGTTTTTGGTTGTTTGTAGGAAATGATGCTTGGATTTCTACACAACAGCACATATTTATTGAAGGATTCAAACCAAACTATATGCATACAGGGTTATTTGTTAGCTCCTCTACGCTAATGCATACACACAAGCTCTCACACACACTTCAAAGCCTGGTGCCTGACATGCTGCTGTTTAGGTGTGGTCAGTTGAGCACACAAGCGAAGAAGCAATGGGGATAAGTGGGAGAAATATTACAAATATTACATTTTAGTTGTATTTAAAGTACTGTTGTTGTAAAACATGATTTTACTCTCAAGTTGAAATGAGATAATTAGCCTTGATCATGGGGTGAGGCTTAAATAGTTTGACTGCACGTCCATGAAGCTTTCAAACACTACACTGCTAACTGGAAACCTAGACATCTTTTTTCCACTGAAGTTAATTAATTATAAACTCTACAAAAGGTATCACAACTGTGATCAGATTGAAGATCAACATATGTATCACTGATTTTATATATTTTTTTCTTTGTATGAGATTTCAAAGTTGCACATGGACGCTCCGTTAATCTGGCAAACCATGATTAAATCTGTTTGCAAAATTGTAAAAGCTTGCAAATGTTCTGCAGATAAAAAGTAGCCCCCATGGCTGAAAATGGTACATTTGCTAATCTTCATAAAAGCATAAAAAGCCACTGCATAAGAATGAGCAATGTTTACATCATTGCCTTAACTTTAAGACAATGATATGAACATTGTCTAAATGTTTGCATTAAGACAATATAAACAAAACTTCATGAGCATTCATGTGATGCTCATGAAGTTTTGGACATGCATCGAAATTATCTGGAGATCAAACTATTTATAGACTGCAGTTTCAAGAGCATTGAAAGGCGATGGTGTAAGAACATTTACTGAAAACCAGATATCGTCCATTGAAATCCAAGAAACATAATCCAGGAAAAAAAAAAAAAACTCTGCATGGAGTTTGCATGTTCTCCACAAGCATGCCTGAGTTCCAGGTACTCTGTCTTTTTCTCACAGTCCATAATCATGTTTATCATGTTAATTGGCCTCTCTTAAATTACTCTAAGGTGTGAGTGTGTGTCCATCCATGTTGGTTTGGACACACACGCTCACCTTATTTTCTTTTCTGTTTGTTGCTCTGTGTGCGTTTTCAGATAAAACTATGTGTTTACATTCAATCAATTTGTCCTTGCAGGGTGTCTCATCCCTCTCAGGTTGTGCTGCCATTCCCAAACTGGGAACCCAAAAAGAAACCTGTTAAGGAGAATGATGTTGGTCCACAAGTAACACACATATATGAGGTACATTTCAGATGCATATATGTCAAAATTGAAAGCAATTAGCTCTATTACACAGAAAGATCAACTGAAAACTACTTAGCCAGTTTTCTATTAAATTAAGTGGAGAGCTATGGAGTGGGAAAGGGGGGGCACATCAAACTCTGCTGCTCTTGTCCTTATTTTTGGTGATAAAGAAGAAAAAATGAGGGGATAAAATAGATGTTTTGACGTTGCAGTCAGACTAAGGGCTCTTCGGGATAAAGTAAACAGCAACACTAAAACACAGTCACAGTAAAACCAGTGGCTCTATAAAGAATTAGGATGTGGCTCATCAAAGGTTTCCAGCTCAGCAGTAATTACTGCTGTGAGGGTAGGAAGACCTTAGAAGGAAGAAAAACAGAAGGGAATAAGGAGTTAAGTAATGAAGGAGGGAGGACAGACACACTGAAATGTGTAATAAATGAGTGTTGCAAATTAAAATTTTGAGATAACGACAAAAATGGCAGAAGGAGTGAGAACTGCAGACGGATTACAGCAAGCCATTGTCAGTCTGCACTGATTTCCTTTTGTTTTAAATGGCGGGCAACTTCATTGAACCTGAGTGCAGCATTGTCTGGCCTGTCCTGCAGCTGATAATGATTTTCATTCATGGTACTTTTCCCAGTGGGCAGCTGCTTCTAGTTAGAGGACTGAGTTGTTTTTTTTCCTCTTATTTTTGAATTCTTACCCTGCAGCACTAGGATAGGATCATGTCCTGTTTGGATGACTTGCTTCAGTATATTATAGGTAGGGGGTGATGGGAGATCTGCATCGGGGTGAGACGAAGACGGCAAAAAGAGGATTTATTAAATTGAGGGTTGACTTAGGCTCATAACTCATTCCCGCTAGTTATGACAATGAACCTGATGAAGTTTTTACTTGTCTTGCCTTTCAATCCCCAGAGACTGAAGGCTGCATTAGCTGCATTAGCATTATCTTCATGAAAACACAGGTGGCCTGTCTCATCGTACCACAGTTATGATAACCTGATTACAGCCCTGGTCACATGAGACCTGCTAATAGGGCAGAAGAGGGTAAAACCTTGACAGCTCTCTGTTTTTGCTTCTCTCTCTCCAGCTCCATAACGCCGGTCCCAGTAGTATTGGGCAGGCTGAGCTTCAGGTCGGCTGGCCTGCCCGTTTCCGTGATGAGAACCTGCTGTACGCCATGGAGATTCAAACTGACGGCCCAATTAGCTGCCGGACAAACACCAGCCTCAACCCACAAGGCCTCCAGGTTTCATCAATGTTTTACAAGTTCATGCATTTGGACACTCATAGATATACTTTCTGTAATGGAAATCAAAAAATATACATAAACTTGAAATATACATATGTCCTGAACCTTTACCATTTGTTTGATTCATTTGACAAGTTTTTTGTTGTTTTCAACACCATCCCCTGGTCAAGATGTGTTTTCATTGCAGTAGCATAATCCTCTGGCTAATATTTAAAAAATTGTCTTCCTTTATTTGGATTCATTCAGTGAAGCAAAAATCCCATGTTATAAAAAATTCTTTTAACAAAATTATGGGTGCAACACTGACTGCCCCTCATATGACAATTCTTACTAAACAAATGTAGCTGAAGCCTTTTTGTAGTTTAAACTTCTCAATTTTAAGTTGAGGTTAGAAGTGTTTTCAATGTTAGATTAACATGCCATCACACAGATACAGAGGCTTCTTTCTGGGTAAAATACTCATCACTCTTTGAAATGAGGAAGACTAGAGAACTTGTCGTTCAAATAAGGCAGACATGTGTTGATCATTGCAAGTCAGGACGTGGCTATAAAAATTTGCAACCAACCTTAAATTGCTCACATCTATAAAAGTTGACTTTTTAACAATGGTAACTCTGGCAAAAAACAAAGCTGAATGAGAACCACACACAGTGAATACGGTGGGAAGAGGCTTAAAATAAATTGCCAGAGCTTGATTCAGCGAAAATTGGTATCAAGTGATCACCAAGTCTCCATAGCGGTCTTTTAATTTATTTGCTAAAAGTATGTAAAGGGACTCGTGGCAAAATACTTCTTTGTCTTACCCACACAAACGTAAACATGTACAGTTTTCTAAATGCTTCTCCGACTTTATTAGCTGAAATGAACGATCTGCTTCGGTCAAAGGAGGCCAACTTTGAGCTTTTTAGAAAACCAGCACTAGCAAACTGAGTTTGCCATGAAACCAATGATGAATAATAGTAGAATTTCTCTCAAAACCACTGTTCTGTATGGCGGAGGATCTGTTTGTCTGTGAATGGTTCAAAGGTGAACAGCATCATGAACTCTTTGAAATCTGAGAATTAAAAAAGAAATCTGACAGCATCTTCCAGAAAGTGAGTTGTCATTGAAATTTAAAAAATAAAAATAAATAATGATAATAATCAGAAAAGGTTCACCAAGCACAAACTCAAGTTTCTCCAATAACCATGTAGCCACGTTAGTCCCAGACCTAAATCATATAGATGCTATATGATTTAGGAGAACCTGTACTCCTACCATAAATGGCAATTTTAAGGCAGTCTACAGTGGCGTCAATAAATGTGAAAGACAAATATATTCCATTTTATATAAAATAATGTCCTGCATATATTTCCTACTGCTACCCCAACAAGATCCTAAAATAAGGAGGAAGGTGCCGGCTTATTTCAGACATAGGAAGAGTTTCCATTAGCAGTGATCCCATCTTTCTTTTTACTTTAATAAGAAAATATTAGCTTCTTTGTGTACACTGGTTTGATTACAGCAAATTCTTCTTAAACTGATGTTTCTGAGATAACGCTGCAGAATCAGTCATTTAATCAATCGGCCAACTGTGGCATAAAATGTTCTCATTTATTTGTTAAAAAGTCTGTGGTTCTGTTTCTAATCACAGGGCAGGAGGAGAGGAAGAAAACAAATGGCATTCAGGTTCCAAAAATAGTTGGTCTGAGAAGAAAAAATAATCAATGTGTGCTCAGCGTGCTGGCTTTTTCAAATATTTAAATTAAAATATTAAATCAAGCTGTTCCCTCTGGCCTCCCTCCAAAGCTGAGCTTCCAGAGCAGAAACAATAAAATCTATCTGTGTTATCTGAAACTTGAGGACATGTGGGTTATTTTCTCCTGTCTTTTCTTTTTCTCATTGTCAATGTGACAGTGTAACCGGGGAAATTAAATCTCCTTAAATCCAACTTTATACCAGACATTCTTTGATCAGATTTTACACTTGTTTCTGCAGCTGGACGTTTTGTGGGATTTTATTACGTTTTCCAAACCTTTGGGCTTTACATGTCCTTTTCAGCGGTTAATAAGGTCACATTAACCTGATAAAATAAGCAATATGTGGCGATCATTGAGTTTCACTGTGGAATTGTCTTCAGAAAGCCCAAATACATGCCAAAGATATTTGAACATTGTTTTAATTGCTTCCTCCTCTGCTTATTTGCAATGGTGACATGCATCTTACCCATAAAACAAGGCAGAGATATGTCTGTACTGTAAAATTTAAACTCTTCTTTGATAAATATAATGTTTAAGGTCTAGATCCACCATTTCTAAATCCCAGACTCTTAATATTCTGTCACCGTCTCCTTGTTTCAGATCTCCTCTCTGCAGGACACCCCAGAGCTGTTGGGTTTCCTGAGGAACATCACTGCTCCTCCTCACCGCCACAAACGATCTGTCAGCACAGCTGAAAGTTATAGCAGCAAGACCTTGGTGAGTGCCCCCGACTTCTCTCAAGAAAGCAAGCTATAAAAACATTCATTAGTGATTCACAGGTGCTTCATATCTGTCTTCCTACTTTCCACATTCAGAACTGCACCAACATCTCCTGTCTAAGGATTACGTGTGTGGTTGGTCTGTTGGATCGAGGCCAGAGTGCTGTGCTTAAGATTAGATCGAGACTGTGGGCACATACATTTCTACAGGTAGTAATTTTTAAATTTCATGAATTATTTAAATATTGCACTTTGAATATTTTCACACCCATTAAGTTGTGTATTTTGTCTTAAAGCGGCGTAACGACCCATACATTCTCAACTCAACGGTATCCTTCATGGTCATATCTGTGCCTTATCGTATCCAGCCCCCTACTCTGCCTCAACACAGAATATCAGTAAGAAAGAAACAATAAACAATCACTTTACATGTATACTCTCAGGTTGGAAAAATAAATTCGGCGTCATTTGCATCTCTTTTTCTCCAGATGGGAACCCTCGTGTTATGGGGGACTCCTGATGTGTCGTTTGCTGTTCCACTCTGGGTCATCATTCTGGCCATACTGCTAGGCCTGCTGGTGCTGGCCATGCTCACATTAGCTATGTGGAAGGTAAATAAGCAGAAGTAGTTTTCACAGTATTGTGCAACACTCCTGTTCTAATTCTGATTTTTAAAAATTTTGGTTCTAAAAAGGAAGAACATTCTTCTAGTTTGTGGCACTCATCAATAGTTCCTCAGGCTACCATAAGCTTCTGAAAGTTTTTCATTGGACTTGTCTTCTTTTCTGACATTTTCTATTTAGTCCTTTTTTTATAGTTCTAAAAAAAAACCTTGAATAATTCAGGGATTATTTTGTACAGTTTGTAAGGATGTGACCAAAGATCCAGGTAAAAATGGTTTCTTTTTTTTATCACTCTTAGATGATCTCACTGAGAGTTGCTATAGACTGCTGCTCACACTGTCACCCTTTCCTCTTCTCATTACTAAATACAGTGGCAAGATGTCTTATTGGACTTTTGGTCAAAATATTTAGCATTTTCAATATCTGACCGGGGGACACAACTCCTTTTGTTCAACTTACATGCACAGTTTGGAGGTGTGTGCACTTCTTCTTAGAGTCAGACACCAGTGCAAACTAGGTGTCTGCTGATAGTACAAATCTATCAGCAGACCTGAATTCAAGGCGACTGATCATAGCACTATATGTATTGTCATGATGTTCCAGGATTGTTCATTTTAGCTGCTTGCTGAGATCCTTCAGGATGCTGCCAGAGCAGTGGCAGGGCATCCCAAAGCACCACTAAGAACAGTATGATAAATTACAAGAAGCCACCAGACCACTGTGGGCTGGATTTTGTTGTAGCTGTGACATAAGGCCTGAGGAGACATGAGAAGGTCATGCTGGTAGATGAAGTCTATACATCACTGATAAGCAGCCTCTATTGTCATCAGGTTCCTCTTTGCAGTTGGAAACAGATATTTTGTCTCCTTGGCAACAAAAAGCTTTGTGCATGTTAAAGACCCTCACATCCCATTACAATAATAGGTACTGCACTAATGTGCTGTGGAAAAAAGTCTTCAAGATTCTGTATAAACATGCATATTCTATCTATTTTTTAAAGTTATGCATTATTTGTTCAAAGCCCAAAGTTGTACCTTGGAAGCTTTTTATGCCTAAACAATTAATTGGTCAAAGTAAAGTTGTTTATGGTTAGATGTCCACTACCGGTTCATAGGTGGTCGAAACAACAACAACAAAAAATATGTTCTTACTCTCCTGAGTCAGCTTTGATTTGTACAAATGTGGAGGAATAATAAAGCAGCTATTATCAGATATTACCACAATAAACTGTAATAGGGATTCACCATATTTTAAATTGGAAAGGCTAAGGCCAGTTTAGATGCAATATTTCATAAGCTCTGCTGCCAAATAATTTCTTTGCCCAGTTGAATAGACTTTCACTCTACTTAATATAAAGAAGGTATAAATTGCAGTTGCTAAAGCTTACAGAAAGTGTTGGAGAAACTGTGAGGACAGAAAACAAGAGCGAGGGGAAACAGAGATCAATCACAATTGGACAGAACAATTCTGAACTATGATTTCAAAATGATTTGATTTTCTAGAGTCTCTCAGTCCTAGAGTGGAAATTGGCATAAAACCAGGAAAAGTCCAAAGAAAAACTTTGAAAGATCTTAAAGTGCAACCATTAATCAAGATTTATTGACTCAGAACTTTAAACTTTGGCACAGTTTTCTAATACGGTTTCTTTAATATGTCTTTGACAGCATTTTTGTTCTGTTGCATATTGACTTGTGATGTGATTCCCTTAGTGTGGTTTCTTCGATCGAGCTCGACCGCCAGCAGATGACGATGTCTCTGACCAGGAGAAGCTAACGTCTGATCAAACTGAGAATGCCTGAAGAAGATGAATGACAGCACTTGATCAAAAGCTTGTGTTTTAGGAGGAAGCTGCACCTTCTGAATGACCTAATTCAGATCTGAGATCTGTAATATCTGGAAGCTCCAGGCCCTGTTTTGGAAGTCTTCTCCCTTCCTTTGTTTAAAAAAAAAAAACTGACTAAAAGCAAAAACCTGCAGTGCCACAAGCTCTGGGACCAGAACAAGTGAGGTCACAGCACACAATGTGGGGCAAAACAACACACAAGTCAGGCTAAATTACCCACACATGTCAATTGTTTATACGTTGCAATGAAGCACCACAACTGAAGACCGAGTGGATTATGTTGAGAGGACAAAACTTCTTGTTTTTGTGCAGCATACAAAATCAACTGAGATCTATGCACAAGTGCATTTAATGAGTTTCAGTAAGTGTGTATGAATTCCTACAAATCTGTGTGTAAGAAGTGTAGCTTATGGATTTATAATCCACATAACGTAATTTCTCCCTGTTTCCTTCAAACCAAGCTGAATACCTTGCAGTTTACATTTACATTCACATAAACACGCTAAGACATGCATAGAGTATAGAAAAGGGGCACAAAGTCAAAGTGTATATTTATAAATGTTCGTGCAATATTTGGGTGTTGTGTGATTCTGAAGCTTGTTGTTACACTGGCACTACTTTTTTAGAGCTTCATGTCTTCATTGTATGTGTATATACTGTAAGATTGGTTGGTTGTTGTTAGATAAGTATTATTTCTAAAAGCAACACATTTTTAGACAAGTACCAAGATGATGAAACTGTTACAAAATAAATAACTTATTGTCTTGTTGCAGCTCTGGGGTTTTATGTTTAAAGAAAAAGAGCACAGCTCAAGCTTCACACTGCTTGCTTATGTTTGCAAACCTTTGAGTTTTTTTTCTCTGGAGAAGATGAGACTTTATGAACAACACATAGCAGTAAACAAAATAATATTGTTGACATTCACACATCAGATTACATGTTTATTCACATGTTTTTAATGTGAATAAACATCAGTCAGAAAGTATCTGGTTGTCAGCAATGCTGTAATTTAAAAATGTAAGTTTAAGGTTTGAGCAAGTTTTTGTTTATGCATCAAATGTGAAGGTTTATCAGATTAAAACTTTGGTTATTAAAGGATTTTGGTGGTTTGCTTCAAATGCGCAGGTAAGTTTCACAGCTTATTGCTGGGTTTCTTTACCTCAGAGGAAGGACTCTTGCTCCCTCAAACGGTGCATTGAAAAATGCCAACTTTCTTTCTGGCCCTGCAGAAAACAAATGACAACAAACGTAGAACAGTGCCACCATGTGGCTTTTAGCTGAATAACCTTTTACGGTGGTTTCTGCTAACAAAAACAGTTAAGCCAGGAACTGTCTCTCCAGCTTCAAAGTTATTTAAACACTTTTCGTATACCTGTGAACGTTTTCTGTTTCAAATTAGACTCTTTTTCATTCAGAATATTTTCTGTACAGCAGCGGCTTGAAACAGTACAAGCCGGGTACTCTTTGAAAGAGAATGCATATATTAAATGTGTTTATGTTTAATTTTAATTCAAACTAATCAACCTATTAAATTTTCATTGTAACTGATGTATATCTGAGTTTGAATCAAAACACAAAGTGGAGTTTATTAGGTTGTAAAAAAAAAACATGATTACTGTCCATTTGTTAAGTCAGTTATTAAGGAGATTTAAGGTCATAAACTTTATGAAACATGCTTTAGGAATCAAATGACTTTTGAATTAATCATTGGAGCAATACTTTGTTTTAGTATTTTAGTTTAGTTTTAGCTACTGCAAATGATCATAATTTATTTTATTTGCTAAAACGAAACCGTCAAATTAAAATTGGCATGATCTGAAACCCTAAATTTATGTAAGATGTTTGTCAGAATGACTTAGCAACATGGCACTGGTTCTGCAAATGGACTTCTAGTGTGTGTTACTGTCTGTGCTCTGGAATGGAAAAGCTTACTCTTGAAAATATCAACACAAGAGGAAAAAGTGAGGATATTTTCAGGTCCAACTGAATTAAAACATTTGTCAATCTCACTGCTGGCAAACCACATAGTACATTCAAAATATTGCCAAAGCACATTGTATCTTTCTCCTTTCCAAAACCATAAGCTCTCTATGCCAGACTTTAATGTTGGTGTAAATTTAGCTCCTTGCAAAAGTTTTTATACCTATTGAACTTTATGAAGTGTAATGTTCAAGTCCTGCAATTAAAAAGCATTATTAGTTGCCTGTGTGATTGGACAAATTGTGTAAATGTTTAAGTGGTGTGAATACTTTGCATGACATAATTTGAACCAAATTATTACTGAGGAAAACCACATTCTGCATTTTTCTTCAGACTCTTTATTTCCTTGAATATATGTGATAAAAATTCAAATCAAACATTTGAAGTAAGAATTTTAACAACAAATCTCAACACCATCAAAATAAAGAAACATTGGTACTTACTACATACTGTATTGATAGGACACACTGCATCTTATACAGAAATTCATCCAAACAGACTCCAATTACAAAATATTTTTTAAAGTCTTTGACTCCCACTGTTTCCTGGGTTGTTTAAGCTGGTGCAAAAGAAAACATCTTAGGTGAAGCAACGTCTTGTGTGTTATTCAACTGAACAGTGACAATTTAAATTGTTTTATAGGTCTGTACAAGGCGATGAGAGTTACTTCTCTTCAGTGGGAATAAGGACAGACCGACATTATAATGGAAGACTTTGGCTATTTACAAATTGTTAAGATGTCTAACAGATAAACTGGCATTTTTCTAAGAGAGATTGTTTGTTGCTTCTATGCATTTGTCACACTGACAGCCTCACTCTAATACACCGATACATCAAAGTGCAGTTTCAAAGATCACCACAATGTGGCACTTTTATGCCATTCTTAACATTGCACAGACAAACTGTGAAATTACTCATTTACAGGAGCCATCTTTAACCAAAATGGGTCCTTATTCATACTAAACCTTCAGATTAATGCTGGTGTCTGTTTTAAAGCCTCTTCACATGTGTGGCACCTGTACTCCAACTTCTGAAGTGATTTTGTTCCGTCTTGTTTTACTCTACAGACTCTACACCTGCTCATTTTTACTGCTCTGTTTAACTCACGGCTCAGCATATGTGAAATTGTCTGCATCAGCAAAGTTCTTACGAATCAGCCTGGAGATAAGGTTGTCTTACTGACAGCACATCCCATCAGAAGACAGCAAGCATTTCTCTTATGTGAGTATCTGTTCCTGCTTGTAGCTGTAAAATGCCGATGGACCCTGCACCTTCCCGCCCCTGGTACAGATGAGTAAAAAAGCCTGAAATAAATGCATATTTTTATTCTAGAAAAATAGTCTCACACCGAAACATAAATAAGTCCAACTTTTAATTCTATTTTATTCAGTGGGAAAAAACATCCAAATTAATTAAAAAATATATATTTTAATAAACTTACCAATGACACATTTATCAGAACCACTAACTATATAAGCAGAATTAGTATTTCTCTATTTTTAATTTGATGAGTGCATCCTGAAACTTTGACATATAATTAAGTTTTCATCGATTAAACGTCATGATTAAGATGCACATATCTTCTAATCCATCTTCAAAATAGCAAAGATGAGAGAATGTGCCATTACAATAAATCGCATGTGTTTATCTTCATTAGTAAGTCATTTTCTTAATGAAAGTTATTTCTTACTCAAATCAGCTTATTTCAACAGTAAAAACAACAACTAAGTTTTAAGCGACGGGAAATGTTACAAACAACAATGGAGGATGACACAACTTTAGCTTATCACCAAACACAGTGAGGAGAGTGGGATGGGAGGTAAAATAAAAGATCTCCATTGATAATTGCCACTTGGGTTTACCAAGTCTCTAAAAGAACCATTAATTTCCAGGCTTTTCCACACATCTTTATCAGGGGAGCCAATAATTGTGGTGGGTTTTGTAGGTCTCTAAAGGTTAAGCAATTTTAAAAACAGTGTATAGTTGAGGCCAAAATTGATCATACCTCTGGCAGATTAAACCTTAAGGTAATCTTTTAATTTAGGCTTTCAAAACTTAAATACCACAAAGATAAAATCTCTAAATACCAAAAAAAAAAAACTCAGTAATTATTAAAAGGGTTTGATTGCTGCAAAGATTTTTTATATTGCTTATTTAGAGGATAGCATTTTTTTTTAACATAACATATTTTTAAAAAAATTTTCCATAATTGTTAGGGCTACTGCTTTATCATTGTTTTATCATGTTTTGAGAGATACCTTTCTAATTTTCCATCAGAAAAAAAGCTTCTTGGTGAAAATAAATTTTTTATTCAAATCTAAATCTGCCAGAGATATTGTCATGTGCTTAATTGTACACACTCTGATGCCCAGATAGTTAGAATAATATGTTTTCTTTACATTTTCTTTCAAACAGTTGTGATAGTGTGATTTATTCTTGACAGATTGTGTATGTCCTCTCCAGATTTTATTGATCAATCTGTTCAGAACATGTAACAGTGAAGATTAAACCACAATAAAAACAGGAATGTGTCTGAAAACCAAAATATTTCAACTTTAAGCATAGTGTAGAGTTTACTGTAGAGTTTTTGTAACTTTTTTCAAAAGAATAAAAAAAAAACCCCATCTGTAAACAGTTTCTAAAGATTTGTATTACAGTTTAATGCAGGCAACAGCATAAAGTATGGATTTGTTGGTCATAAGAAAACTTTCAGTTGCCACAGACCATGTAAAAGGTGAACGTAGCATCTTGATCCACAAACCAAATAAAAAGCAAAAAGGGGTGACTAAAAAGCTCTGACAACTGAGGCATTTTACTTTAAACCTGCAATAATAAAATAAAAAAAAGCTGAATTTTCTATACATAAAATACAGAAGATTTTTCACATAAGTCATTGTAAGTGTACTGGCTATGTCAAACCCTTATTATTAGTGCAATTAATTCAGAATACTATAAAGTTTCTTGAAGGAGAAATAAGGCAGAAACATCTTTGCTTTTTCATAATGAATAAAAAAAGACTAAAACTGCTTTTTGTTTTCAGTCTGAAATATTTGTCAGTATTTGCTTCAATATGTAATGATGCTAAAGAGCGTCTTTCAGTCCTAGTACAGATTTCCTAAACAAGCAACATGCTCAATTTCTTTTGACATTGAAGTATTGGTAATATAAATAGCAAGTGAACAAACCGTAGCTTTTTTTTTTGTGAAATTTGAATGTGACATCCAATAATTAAAATAGATTTTTTTTTTCTGATGAAAATTAATCAGTTTTCCAACTTAGATTTTCTGCTCTTTTAAACAGATGTTTAAAATGATATTCGACAGACATCAGTGTGTTTTAACTTGTCTGTAAATACATTGTATATTTTTTTATTATTTTATAATTGTTTAATATGAATAATAGACTTATAATTCATGTTATTGTTTATTTTCTATTATTTGTTTTGATCTAATTTGTTCTGTTTTAATTAATCAGCAAGCCAAGTCCTTTAGGGTTTTTTACATATTGTAACAAAATTTCTTTAAGTTTTATTTGATCTTATGTCCAGGAAATAACGGGAACCATTAACATCTCATAACCAGAATCACAGCACCAGTCCATAGCTTGGCTTCCTCTCTGGTATTCACATCAGGCCAGAAAATAAATATTCAAAAATGGGCCTGGTGCCAAATTCAAAGATGCAGAAAAAAACAATAGAACATTAATTTACATGATGCTACCTCCACTTCCTTTACATCAGTCTATGGCTGTAACATTTCAGTCAGAAATAAACTCCACATTTCATTAGTTGGTCTGTCTCATAACATGTCAGCACAGTATTTGAAAAACAATTCACTTTGGAAAACTACAAACATGAGCCAAGTGAGGAGAAAGAAAATACCTATTAAGACAAACAGTAGTTCTACTTTGTAACAGTGAAGGATATAAGACCACATCATTGGAGAACAGTCAGAGGGCAGTGTTTTTTGTTTTTTTTTTAATAGCCTGAGCAGTCGCACACAAACAGAACAGTCTGATTTCTGGGTATACAATAAACACCTCTTAGGAGTTTAATGGCTATTAGAATAAACTGCAGTCCATTTTTTACACAAACTAAACTTTGAGGAGCCTCAGCAACACTGGTATTCCCAAAGAGACCTAGCACATTCATGAACATTTGATCAACACCAGAGTCGAAACAAACAATAGCAGAACTTGTAGGTATTGGTGAGTCGATGGAATGATTGAAGAAGGAGGCTTCGTGGCACATACAGTACATTAAAAGGTTAGATTACACTCTGTACACTCTCTAAGATACAATTTCACTGTACATGATCAGCACTAGGTGGCTAGTTAGCTCTGCATCTCTTTCTTTCTCTGAATAGTAGCTTTATAAATCCTCAGAAAAATAAAATTTGCTTCATGTCCATTTACATTCTATATTGGTATCTCTCATTGACAAACCTGCAAAACATGTAAAGTGATAAGAAAAGTCACTTTTATTGTTATATCTAAAAACTCCAAGAGAGGGTCAACATTGCTAACAAGCTCCAACTGGACGCTCCATCAAAGTGCTGCTTTTCAACACACACATACACACATGTGACTAATGACATGGGAATGCTATCTCAGGTCTTCCCACATACACATGCACACCACAACAAATACCATCTGTTCCATACACTTTCTTCCTGAGTATGAACTGTAGAAGGTCTCCTTTTTCTAGAACAGAAACACAAAAATTTTGGTGTTTTAATCTTAACACCACCACTCTAATATATCAGGAACCGACCTGAGAGAGACAAACCAATGTTAAGGTTTCAATGTAAAACCCGATGTACTGCTGTAAACTTGATACATGCTAAATATCAAGGCCTTGGTGTTTGTAAAATATGCAAAGTAGCAACAATGAGACCAGTCGCCCATAAACCTGAACCCTTTGCCATTATTTATAGACAGAAAGACAACTTTTCTTGGCAGGGCCTTTAGGTCAATTCTGGTGGGAAATCTTATGAAATAAATTGTGGCAGCAGCATTTTGTATGCAATTAAAACCAGCAAAAAATGTACATTTTAACATTTCATAGCTCAAGAGGGATACTAACCACTACTAATAAAGCAATATCCTCAACTCACTTAATAAAATATTCATCTGGTTATGTAGTTTCCACATGGCATGCAAATAAGGAAATAGGAACTCACCTTAATTCCCATTGGGAGTTTTGAACTGAATTTCAGTTGTAGCTAATTAGGCTTAATGTCAATGTTTTAAAGCCGGACAAAATTGCTTGAGCAACATCTAAAAGCCAAAATTATGACTTGAGAAGTGAAGTTTACCACCAAACCTCTCCAAAATTCCAATATAGCTGCCACTTACATGTCTTGAGTAAAACTTTGCACATATTAGTTACTCACAAGTTACATTACAACCTCTGCTATTAAACAGGTAGCTACAGTGACTAAATAAAACAAAAGTTGATGAAAATGCATTGTCTGAGTTGTGCTCCTTTTGGTAATTAGATTGTTCACCGTTCTGCACAAGTTTTCTGTGCATTTCAGAAAACTTGTTGTTAGTCAACATTTTGTTGACTAACAACAAAATGTTAGGAGTGACTTTTGCAGACCCAACTAGCAAGATCCCAGCACATATACAAAAATAAAACAGCCTTATTTTTTGCTGGAGTCCTGACCCACTGCTTACCATACCTTTGATGTGATAACTTTTGGAAGTTTCACACCTGCCTTTTCTAAATTTCTATAGCAGCTTGACATTTCAGTCAGATTTTTCTAGTTGCATGTTGGAAAAATTACAGAGATATTTAAGCTTGCAGGTAGGATGTGGTGATGTTGGTGCACCTGTATCCTCAGATCCAAGTTTGCAGCTTAACGCTATCAAGCATGTAAACAGGAGGTAAAGAGTCAAGGAAGTTGTGTGTTTTTCTGAACTCGTGTATACTAATACAAACAATTTGTGAGTATGGGCATTTATAAATAATGCAATATTTTTGCAGTTGCTTTATTTTTTAGGAGTAAATCTTCTGTTGACTTAAACTGCTGTTTCCCTGAGCAGCTATGTGAAGCTTAGGGGTCAGGAGAAAATAGTAGAGTAAGACTATAACAAGACTGACTGCTGTCCACCATTTCAATGCTCAAGTTGGTTTTATGTTTTTCTTTGAAAAGAGTTCCTATCTTTAGTGGCGGTATTACTGCATATTCTAAGGGCAAATGTTTTGTATTAAAGACCCTACATATTTGTATTAAAGACCCTATGTATTATAAGTTTTTTTTGTTTTATTAGAGGAGCGACTTTATCACAGTAAAAGCCTGTTGAGTTATCTGAATCTTGAGACTCTTTAGTGCTAGACTAGTCTGTGTACAAAGGTTAAGATTCATGGGACATCATCTACTTAAGGGGTGGTAAAGTGTGAATTTTGCGGGCACATAGCACCATTTTATAGCTCATTCAAGTAACTATGTTACCTTTAGTTGTTATAAAAATGCTGCATATGTAGAACATAATTTGAAATTAATTTGTTTTTGCAATTTGATGCCTTGAAATTAGGCCTCTGTCTCATTAAAAAAGTGCCTGCTCTTTCCAACCCTCCCCTTTTAGCATGTCATCACAACAATGCTCCTCCATTGTGCTGTTTACAACTATATGTAGGAGCACTGAGCTGGAAAATAGTTTGTATGATAAGCTCAGCAAATTCGCATTTCCACCAGGTGTTTCCTAAATGCTGCTGCCGCTATTCTGGTGGAGCTGAGCGAGGGAGGCGCAGAGCTCAGCTGTGGACTGAAGCACCAATGAAGAAATTTGTGAAAAGTGAAGACGCATTGTATGATCAACGCTTTGGCACCCTTAAGCTGGACTATGGGAGATCTAAGGAGTTCTCAGATATCCAGGAAAGAATCAAAGCAACACTCCAGGTATAATAAATATCAGGCCAGAGATATTGGTGAAGCAACCAGTCCTCACATATATTACTTCAGTCCTGTTTTATTCTCCTGTTATACAGTTGCAATGTATTAGTTTTTGCTCTCAATAATACACCAATGCACTGACAGTTTGTGTGTGTCCAACAAAAATAAGTCAAGTTACTAGCTGTATTTAATAACGTAGAAGGGCTAGCTGTGACAGAGCTCAGTTATTAACATTTTGTTGAAATGTTAACTTTTCATAATCACTGTGTTAAAAATTTAATAAGAAGAAGCCATGAATAATGTACCCTGAAACATGCATTCCTTTAAGGAAAGTTTCAGAGTAGTGAACCAAGAAATATCACCATGGGCGTTCATCTACACTAAACTGTTGAGGCTAGCCTGTTGCAACAATATTGCATCAGACTCTGAGCCACATTCTCATTTTACACATCAGGCTGGTAACAAACAGCACATGCGTGACTTGATGAGTCACTATCAACAGAATTATTACATTCAAGCCTTCTTAGTCATCATTTCCACGACTTGGACCGAGTTTGCAGCTAACAGTATCGCCTCATATCCTTTGCTCCATTTGACAGCCACAGAAAAAAAAAAAAAAAGCATACACACCAATAACCAAACACAAACATTCGCACAGAGGAACAAGGCCTCTCACTACAGCTCAGGCAGTCATGATGGTGTGAAAGTTATAGACGATAGTACAAAAGTCAAATCAGACCGATGAGACGGAAAAGCTCTCAGTCAACCCAATTAATCATTGTCCTTAAAACACCAAATGTCTCTTACTCAACCTTCCACTCACACACCCCTTCAAACATGTCAACAGTGTCTGTGCTTCATTGTGTTAATAGAAAAATCATTCTAGTCCCACATAAATCCCTCTTATAACAGACGTCCACCATTCATGATCAACATTCACTTTGCATTCATTGTTGCTTTCAGCATTGATTGCACTGATCTTGTGTGTTACCACTTGTCAAGGTGCTCTAAGTTACTTCTTCCTTGTGTGAAAGAAAACATGTATATCCTGCAAAATCTCAGGCTATATTACAGTAGTCATGATTGAGTGAAAAGAGAGAGAAGCTGAACATAAAGCCGACAATGGGTATTTTAAAATTCTCTTAACAGTCAACTCTTTTCTTTAAGAATCTTTCGCCCCCAGCGCTTGAGTGGCCCTCTATGCTGATTTTGACTTCTTGGGGTAGAAAGGAGGGCTTAGGCAGAGTCACAGGTGGCTCTTCTTCAGCTTTCTCAGTCTGGTCTCGCTCTGGAGCTGACCAGCGTCTCTTGCGAACAAAAGGTCTCTCTGGATCAGAACAGAGGGCAGATATGTCTGTTTTCAGTGGTTCCTGTCTTACTTCTGCCCCTGCAGAGCCTGCCAGCAGTGGTCCACCTCTGAACATCCTCTCTGCATGTTCTGGAGATGGTGATGTTACGAGCCCACCGGTTTGTCCTGCTCCAAGTCCAGAAACATGAAGTTTCTCCATCCTGTTGGCAGTGGAAGCCTTCATGAGGAGACTACCGTTACTGCCAGGAGGGTTAGGATTCATACTGTTCGTCATATTAGGATCCACGCAGTGGGACAGGTCAGAGAGTGAACCCATCTTCAGCTTGGTCCCCAATGCTTGACTATCTGTCAGGGAACCATTCCTCAAACTGCGGAGGGTCAGTGACACACACACATCACCGACACACAGCTTGGCACATGACAACTCAAACAGTTGCGTGGTCCGGTCAGGACAGCAAGATGACCAGCCCTGGCCAAAAACAAAGAACGGATACTCCACCAGCACCTCTACACACACCTAGACGGGAGTATAAACACAAGAGACACATATTATTAAGACTTTTTTATCTTGTCGTTGAGTGTGAAATTTTCTTGTTATACACAAAGACTTGAGTTCTTCACATTTTTGAATAATGTTTTTAGAAACAACATGGTATACCCTACAGATATTACTCAGAAATAATTTACCTGGGCTTTGAGCTCCCCCACAGAAAACTGAATGAGCACTGCATTGGGACTTTGCCCACAGTCTATGCGCTCCACAGTGCTGGAGTCAATCTTCAGCTCACTGCTGATCTCAGCACTCTGGATGAAGTCTTCTGTTTTGAGGTCCTCCACACGCTTTAGCTCCCCATCAGCCAGCTGGATGATAGAGCCTCGCATAAAGAAAGGAGGGAGGGCTACAGGAGAAGATGGGGAAGAGACAGAGGGAGAAGCTTGGACAGAGGAGGGAGAAGGAGTGGGCACAGGAGTGGGAGCTTGGGATGGAGCAGCCACCACTGCGGTAACTGGGTTTGAGGGCAATGCAGGCAAGGCTGCAGCCTGTGGTGGGGCAGAGGGTGGTTGATTTCCATCTGGGCCAAGAGCTTCACATTTAGATAGAGCTGTGGCCAGGTAGGCATGTGGCATGGCGGTGGATATTTGAGGGGTAGTGGCAGTAATGGCACTGACAGTGCGATTGACCTCTATTTCTGTGCCATTGTTGGCACTGCTGACTGGTATGAGAAGGGACTGTCCACTTGGGATGACCAGGTGCTGTGGCAGTGCTGCATGGTAGCTGACAGTATGCTGGTTTGCACTGGTGATGTAGCCAATGATAGGAGGCTGTGTGGAGGAGTAGAGACTGACTGGCAGTTCTTCAGGAGGCAGACTGGTTTGGATGACAGTATGAGGAACAGACTTGATCACTTCTGAGGAAGAAAGCGAAGTGAACGAAGAGGCCCTGGATACAGGCTTTCCTAAACAAATGCTTCCTTTCTCAGTCTGGACCAGGGAAATTTTATTTGAGCCAGCATCATGCTCCATTCCATGGTTTGGCTGGGCAACAAGCACCAAAGAGGTCTGCAAACCTGCAGGGTTTTGGCCATAGTCAGCAGGTAGGAGGATATGCCTGGCCTCATAGCTCTGGACAGGCTGATGGTTGGCCCCAGAGACTTTGGCTTGTTTGACCACTTCCACTTCCCCATTCAGCACACTCTTAGCATGGGCTTCAGTTTTCTTTCCAGCTGAACCATCTGCATACTGAACCACAAGCTGTGATGGGGCAAGTGTAAGCGTTTGTGGGAGAACAGCTGCATGAGGGTGGAGCTGAAGGTGAGCTGCAGGTGATGCTACAGCGTTTCCACTCACAGTCAAAGGTGTTCTGTTGTCCAGATGGATGTACTGATTGGTTACTTGGGGAGAACTTGGAAGTGTGACAGGAGCCAACTCTGAAGGGGAGAGTCCAATTTGAAACTGCTGCTCCCCTTTGGTGCTGGGTGATATAAGGGCAGTGGTGTAACCGTCTATCTGGGTGCGCTGTCCTACTAATGCAGAGCTATTAGGTGCAGAAGTAGCATTAGTTGGAATGATATGGGAGGAGATGTACCCAGCATAGGGCCCAGAACTGATGAATTGCACATTGGGTCCCAGCTGGGTAAACTGGATTGTTCCAGCCTGTTGGGGAAGGGCTGCTGGATAAACTGCAGGCAGAGAGGCCAAGGGCACTGCAGAAAGGGTAGCTGCTGGGGAAGGGATTGATGTGGTAGGAGAAGAAGAAGATGTTGAGGGAACAGGACATCTTGGACTTTCTGTCTCTCTGGACTTGCAGCGTTCACTGGCCACACTTGCAAGCCAGGCCAGGTTTTCTGTGTGGGGACTGTCAGTAGGTACTGCAACAGGAGGTGTAGTTGCAGCTACTACAACTGGCCTCTGCTCCAGAGCCAGGATTTCACGCTTTTTAGGAGGCAGGCATCCATTACTCCGCTCTTGATTGGCTTTCATGGTGCCCAAGATTTCTTAATGCTCCTTTGTACTACTTCTCTGCACCTATGAGAATATTTTCTTTGTGGTATTGTTCAGGGCCCTCTGTGTGCTCTCTTAGCTTTGACTCGTTGTGTTCACTGATGGAGAACTCCAGCTGCCGCACCAGAGAAGATGGAGTCATTCCAGCTCAAAAAATGAGCTTCACAAACTTCATGAGGAATCATTTTTGACCAAGCCGCCTCTTCCACAATGTTGACAAAACTCTGAAAGCAAAGTAGACTTAAATTAATATGTACATGCATCAATACGTACATTATTTGCATAATAATACTATTTTATTACTATAGTCAAAAACAGTGGACCCTTTTTACCATATATATTACAAATGTGAAAATATTGCAAATATTTTCATACACACACACACACACACACATATATATATAACAAATGTGAAAATTTGTTTTCCAGTTAGTTCTTTACTCAGTTAATTCTTTGCTCTGCCACTTGGTGGCACCAAGCATAAAGACAACATTTGACTCTATTTTGTTCATGCACCAGAATAAAGCTGTCGTTGTCCAAGAGTACCCTATAGAGATTCCACCTCCAGGATCTACAAGAACTTGTACTACAACAAAGTCTTTTCCTTAAGGTGTTAATGCATAAGGAACAAACAGTAAAGAACAGTTTTGTGCATATTTAGCTGCACTTTGCTTAAAAAGGTTACATTCAGTGGCTTCCTTAAGCAGTTCTCGACAGTGATTTTTTTGATTTTTGCATTCATTGTCCTTGATAGTACATCGCCATGGTCAGTTTCCAGGGTCTTATTTTCTAAAATGCCACAGTTTTCTTAAAATATTTGTAGAATCCCCTTCTTGTAATATTTGTCTCTTGCAGTCTCTAAACGTGTGTTGAGTCTTACTTGAAATATGTAAGCATCACACCCATCCCCATAAAGGTACTCTGGGTCAGTAAGAACTGGAAAAACAACTTACAGGTGTATGAAATTTGATTTTAAAGAATCCAGCCAGATCCATAAATGGGTATTTTTTTTCTGAAAATATTTTCTATTCTGTTGTAAAATCTCTGAGCAGCTTTTCAAAGTATAAAGGAACACAAAATTTACAGCAAACAATGAATAAGAGCATTTTGGAGTTTAGTTTAATAACAAGAAAACTAAATGAAAAGCGAAACAAGTTCTTGGCACATCTGGGGAATTAAGTTCACCGACACACAGAGGACATATTAAAGTACTAGTTTACAATTTCTACAAAAATGATATTCTGTTAAAAAAAAATTGTGAACATTTAATATCTGTAGAAGATAACTCTCTAGGTGTTTTGTTTAGTGTAGTTGGTCCAAGAGGCTGAAACTAACAGCTAGCTCAAAAGGAAAGAATCAAAGCAACACTCCAAGATGAATGTAGCCTACCATCTTAAACAACTCCGATCTTGAAAACATCATTGTGGTTTATGCCAACAGTATTTTATAAACTAACAATTATGTTTGCATTAGGTGGTTATTTCCAATGAAGTTGAAAAATATTTAGAAAAGGAATGAAGATAGCAGGTTTTGGACCACCAATTATCCTCCAGCATGAAACGTGTATGCCCAAGTGTTTCAGGTCAGGGCAATTCTGTGATGCACAAGAACAGAGGTGTAAGAAGTAAAAATGTTCAGTTGAGGCTGTTTTGTTAAGTTTTACCCTCCTTTATTCCACTAGTAGTCAGCTGATCTGACTGGAAAAACTTTACATGTTCTGTTTTCATGTTCTCATGTACAAGTTTCAGAGAGGCACATTGTCTCCTACATCTATTTTCCCTGTAAATAATCATCAACCTCCTTGCAAAACTCCTGAATGCAAATATAGCAGCTGAAATGTTTAAAACGCAGCCCTTTGCATAAACCGCTGTGATGTTTTTCAGATTATAGCTAAGACAACCTGCTTTGGTCTTGGCGCCTTGGACTAGCCATTAGAAAGAGACCAAGCAATTGGTTTATTTAAAAAACAAAAAGAAAGACACCAAAGAGTTATCTACTGCAGGTGATATATTAACAGCTTATAACCTTTCAACAGATCCGCACTTACAAAATCCTGAACTGTCCCTGTACAACATAATTATTCTCATCCACACCTGTCTTCCTTTTTAAAACTAAATTCAAACATTTATTTTTAATTTTTCATTAGCTTTTCTTTCACTGTTTCTTTGTCAGAGTTTCAGTTCCTTCCGGCAGACTTATCTGTGGGTAAATCCACTGGACTCAAAGTTGTTCATTAGCCAGGAGCTCCACTGAAATGAACTCTCCATATATAGCACAGAAATACACATTCATTTTTCTTCCTGTGCATTCAATTTAGAGGACCTTCACTTTACTATTCAACAACACCAGAGCGTTTTTATGTCAGTGGTTCACTACAAAAGACAACCACAGATATGTTACATAAAGACGGAGGGTGGGGAGGAAAAAACGAAAACAGAAGGCAACTTTGGTCATGTTTTATTTTGGAAGCATCTACCTCTAGTGTTGGTTTCGACAAGGTCACTGCATCAACAAGCAGCGAGAACCTCCGCACAGTTTACAGTGGAGAAGATTCAGCAGATGTAACAAAGGAGGGGAGCAGCAGAGATGGAGCGAAACAGCGACAAAAAGAGGTGAACAAATAGAAAGAAGAGGGGAAAAGAGGCAAAAGATGCAGAGCTCTGTGGAAGGGTGGGGGGCAGAACGAGAGGAAGGTGATAAGAAATGGGGAGGACATAGAGGAGAAGATGCGAGTTCTGCTTTTCCCTGACCCACATTGAGCAGCGCCTGCAGCATCAAGAGCGCCATTGCCCCCCTCCCACCCCTCCTCCTTGCCGAGAGATCCCCGATCAGCAACGCAACCGCCGCTACAGTCTGTCTGAGCTACACTGTGCAGCACCGCTCTGCACTTTGGCAACAACCCCACCTCAGCAACACCGTGTCAACACTGTAATGACATCACATCTGAAGCACAGGCATCTCCTGTCTTCAAACCAGTGCTGGCAGACAAAGCCAGCTGACACACCAACAGTTTGAATGGACTGATCGGCACACACAAAGCTCAGCAGCCAAAAAGCCTCTCCAGATTTTCCTGTGTCAGCCTATAATTAGAGCAGTGACACCAACACACATAAGGCTTAGATGTTACTATGGAGAACAAAGGCAAGCCTTCAAGACTGTGAGCCACGCAGCATGGGAACCTTGACTCAGGACTGACACCTCTGAGATGAGTGTACAGAGGGATGACAACACAGTGGAGTGGAGGGGACAGGACGTGCTCTGTTCAGCTCATCAATCAGACAGAGAGAAATGGACCACCATCCCCAATGTGTGGTCCCTTTTCTCCACACCAGAATGGCGCATAAACCTCCGAGATGGGTTTGTGTGGCTCGACCCTTTCTCTATGTTGTCCCCAGGTGAGAGTCTCCCTAGCAGGGTTGTATCTCTTCACTTATGCTGCAGTTGCCAGTTCCTCCAATACCACCCACCCACCCCCACCTCTTTCTTCTCTGCCACAGCCATGAGTCTTCTCTCATGCTCCCACTGAGTGTTTACTCCTTGCATTGATCCGTTGCTTCATAGCAATAACATTTCTCTGCAGGAGGGATTATGCAGTGGTACATCGAGAAAGAAAACCACATCTTTCTTGACGGTATACTGAGATGTTGTAAAAGTGAGAGCAGACCAAAGGTCCCTGGGAGGGACATGCCATCTATACAATATTTGCCACCAGTCATAGAAACACGGTGATTACCCTGTCCAGCGAAAGTCTATATATAGAAAACAAAAACATCATTATCAATCTGAGCTCTGGCATGAAACAGAGAGGGGAGGTACTGTGTAGGACAATATGTACAAGTGTTTAACAGTCAATTGTTGCATATAGACAAGACGTCACCTTCTCTGGAGTACAAACAAATCAGCTTTCAATGCCACAAAGCAGATCTGTAAATGTAATGCTTTTTTCTAATATTTCAAACAGACATTTTCCTGTCTGGCTGTGCAACAGTGCCGCCTGCACCTTTAAGAGGCGGACCGTGTGGCAGCGACAGTAAGAAAAAGCAGTGGGGTTCAGGCTGTTTTGTCTTCACAATGACTCCAGAGTTCTGCATCACTGCTTGGCACACTCCAATCGCACCGTGCAACAAGCAAAGGACGTGCGCACACACACGCATGCATGCAGGCAGCAAACGTAAACAGGGTCAAATCCACCACCAGGGACTTTGGACAGATCAGAGGACAGATGCTGGGACTCCGGTCTCTGGGGGCTTAACAGTGAGAGCGCATGAGTGGAGTAGCAGGACAGAATTACTACTATGCCACAAATCAGGAAGAAAAAACACCCCCCCAGTCTCCCCCTCCCCCTCCCTGAGTAATAGTACTAAGAATAGCTCACCAGTCTGTCCACAGCCACTGCCTGCAGATCATGTCCAATGATTCTTCCTGTCAGTGTCAGTTTGTGTCTAAGTATCCCAGGATTCTTCTTCCTGATTCTGTCCTTTGTGCAGCTGTCTCTGTGGATTCCGGTTCGCAGGCTTACCTGCCCTTTGCAACGAGGGCCAGTGGTAAAAGGAAGTTCCCCAGTGCTGCAGACCCCACCAAGACCTGCGTACAAGCTTGCTCCACTGAGTGTTATGCAAGGCCACCAGTCCGCCAGCTCCCTCTCTCTGCCTGGTTGCTTTTCTGTCTCCTGCTCTCTGTGTGAGTGAGTGTTTCTGCCTCCCTTCCTTTCCCTCCCCATTTCCCTCCCTCCATCCCTCCCGCCTCCTGTTTCTTTCTCTCTCAGTACTCTACTGACACAGCTCCTCCCCCAGCCAGCCTCATCAGCCGCATCAGGTATTCATTCAAAAAAACACACTCCACTTGGCTCGGCGCCCAGACTACGCTCACACTGAGAAGGAAGGGGCGGAGGGAGCAACAGACTGCGAGAGGAGGGAGAGACTGAGAGCTGGAGACTGAAATGCTTTGCTCAGACAGACGGGCTGCATGAATGTGAGCTACTGTGGGAGATTCGCATTGACATGTGCAAGCCCAGACAGTACACATGCATGCATGCAAACCAGCATAGGATTAAAATGTTCTAAGTGTAATGCTCACTCGCGTCCTTTTTTCAAATATATTTTTCCCACTGAGGCAAATCTCTCTGTAATCTTCCATGTACAAGTGTGCCCTACCAAAGCTTTTTTCTCAGCTTCAGAGGGCTTCAAAAAACCACCCAATGTCTTAAAGCTACAGGAATCTTTCCCCCAAAAGTATTTCCTTCAGTGTATGGAGAAAATGGTGGTTACACCTCTCCCCTCCCAATCCAGTGCCTTTCTCCTTGATTATCTCAAGCTACTCACACAGCAAGGTCTTAGATGGGCATCTCACCAATCGTCATTCTACTACATTGACATCAACAGCCTTCTCATACTCCTGAAAGAAAACATTGACAGAAGAACCAACTGCAAATAGATTTATAAAAACTGTTCTTACATTAGTGATTTATTCATGGTTCTTCGCCTTCTGTGTCTGTGTCTTGTCCTGTGATTGACTGGCTACCTATCTAGGGTAACCCACCGTGTGTGTCCCATTCACCACTGGAGACAGGAAGAAGCCCCCCCAGGGATAGAAAATGATTTAATGGACTACATCAGGGAACTCAAATTCCAGCCTCTGAGGGTTGGATTCATGCAACTTTTAGATGTGTTTCTGCCATTAAAATACTTGACAAAAATTCTCAGTTCATCAATGGATATATGACAACATGCATCAAGAGGCAAGTTAACCATAAAACTTTTCTTTTAGCCACCTCCCTGTCCTAGTCTTCACCTAGCATGCTTTCTCTGGCTACTCACTGGGTCCTTGGTATTTCCCCATTGTCTCATATTCCTTTCTCCTTATGTTTCTTTGTTTGGTATTAGCTATGTTGATCCCAAAGACTGTACTCTGCTGCTTATCATCAGTGGTTACAATGTCCAGTTGGATGGCCATTACCATTTTGTTAGTTTGTCTCTAGAAGTCTCACATTGTCTTAGCTCAGTTATCACTACCTTGGTCATAATTCCTACTTTGGCTTAGGAGTCTCTAGTTGGTGTTGTAGACAGATGACTGTATTCTATACCAGCTCCTTGTGTGTGGCATTCTATGTATTTAATTTCCTGCCAACACCTTGGATATGGCATAGTGCGGTGAATAGGCCTCTATAGCTCTGCTTCTCAAGACCTGCTACTGCACTGCCAAGAACAGCACTTTTGTGCCTTACTTCAATATTGAAAGTTGTAGCCATTGGTCGAATGTGGACTTATCTGAAACTTCAGCTATCTATTGGTGGCACATCCCATGGATGGGTTTATCCTCCAATGATGGGTCTTTCAGCTATAAAAATGCTTACTATTTTTATATTTTCAGCTGGGAACTGTATTTTTGCAGCTAGCTTAGCAGTAAGATAATATCCAAAGTTTTATTTTTTTCTTAAATGAGCCAACATCAGTTAACACGTCATTCATTTGGAGAGAAAATCATATGGTTATTATTATAAACCTGCTATACAGAGCTTCCTTTCTTGATAAAATATGGTTGGAAGCTTCAATCTGTAGCTCGCATACCGGTTTGTTTTCACTCTTCATTACACAAAATCAAATCTGTTAATAGGACTCATGTCGCAGACCAGCGGTCAATAATAAAGTCTGAAAGGGATTATTCTAAGTATAATCTGATGCATTTTGCTTTTGTGACTCAAGTCAGAGTTTAAAGCTTAAGTTCCCATCTCAGGAATGTGGCTCTGCCTCCAGCTACAGTTCAAACCTCCAAGTGTTTACAATCCTCTAAATGGTGTTGTTATCCCCATTGCTTGTGCTACCAATTTTGTTCTTCCACTCAACTTTTTATTTATGTGACTGGATACAGCACTCTGCCAACAGCCAGCTTCTTATTTTAATGACCTTTTGTGGTTAATGACAACCTGTCATGTCAACAGTTTCCCCTATGTCATAACATGGCCATAACATAATATTTCTGTATTAAAATTCCTAAATTCATTGGTCTTATGAAATATTCATTTTTTTCCAAAAGCTGTTTTTTTATTCACTTTAAGCCATAATTAATAAAAATCAGCAGACATAAATATTTGAAGCAATTAATCTACATACTATGTTAGTTTGACGTTGTAAACTGAATTACTGAAATAAATTAAGTTTTGTAAGATATTCTAAGTTACTGTGTTGCAAATGTGTAAACAACAGTTTTGCAGGAGCTGCTCGGAGGTGAAACACAAATGTCCATAGTACTGGCACACAGATGTAGACCCTCATAATAATTGCTCATACTGTGTTTCCTCAGCTGTTCAACTTGACAAAAAATGTCCTGGGTGTTTTCACTGCCAAGCAGCTGCAGCTTCATTTTCTCCTGTGACTCATATTTCTTCAAGGAAAAAAAGCTGCCAAGTCACTTTTAAACAAAAAGACTGTACACAGTTATACCCAATATTTAGAGAATTGAAAGCACCTCCACATCACCCTGCTGCATAAATATGTGGTCACTCTCAAGTGTCTCAAATAACACATTGTAGGTGGACATAAATGTCATTTGGTGTGAGCAGAGGAGAGCCAAAAAACCTAGTTTGAGTTTAAGGCAGCAAAGACTTGACTCTGTGAAGAAGATGAGCAGTGAAGCTGAATGGAGGACATAACTCTCTTGCTGTTTGAAGCTCAATAACTTCAGCACAGAGAAAAACGTCCATGCTTACACTTATAGTGTTTACTGTCGTCCAACCAGACTGAAGAGTTTTGTTGGCCCAGCTGAATGTATTCTTTTTATTCTGAGCACAGTCAACTGCAGACTTTCCAGCAAGTGCTACATTCCACAGAGTGGTGCAAACAAAATGAGAGGGTCGTGAAAATTCATAACAAGATTTGTGTCATCTTACAAATACTATACAAAAACAACTCTGAAAGAAGTGGACTTTTTCAACAATTAAATGTCAAATTATGCTGCCATTTAAAAAGCAAGTGTAATCTTTATCCTTTCACATTTTTATGATTTTGGAAAGTTGCTGTCTAAAAAAACAATCAACTATGAAAACTCAAACAACTTCTAGCAGCAGCAGTTTATGTCACTACAAGATTGTCAACTGCACTGCAACCATAAACACAAGTTCATAATAGTTGTAAAGAGTCACAGAAAGCTTTGCCAAAGCCTAATATGAATCCAAAGATAAGGAGAATATTACCTTGAAATCACCGAGTCACACCGACAGTTATCCAAGCATATTTTCTTCCTCTGTGCACTGCTTCCTTACCACCACTTACACAAAATAAATTGGGCCACCAACCCTGCAGGAGACATGTCCAGACATGAAACACTGATCCCCATGCACATGGGACAGGAGAGCATGTGCAATGGCTGTTTCAGAAAAATTGTTTCATAGATATGCTTCTTTTGCAGGAACAAAACAAACAAAGTTTTTCAAAATCAGTTTGCGCTGTCTTTGCATAGATTTTGACCGAAGTGTCATATTATGAATGACTCAGCTGATGTATTTTAGATAAACAAAAAAACACAGATGTGTACTTGTGGTAAACAATACTTGAAATATGATAAGGCTTACTGTATATATTAAATTATTTTAACTAGAATTTTCTTTTTAACTATTTCTGACAGAAGGTTATGTAAATCACTCATTTATTTAGAACCATATGAACCATTTAGTTAAATTTTTTTCAATAAAACTAGAGCCTTGGTTACAGAAGGCTTCACAGGGCAGCACACACCTCATACTTGTCGGTATTAACCACATTCACATAAACCTTCAGACATATTACAAAATAAATTATATAAATATTTTGGGGCTGAGCTGCCTGTATATATGCGTATAATTATATTATTGTAATAAAACATAACTGATATTGTAAAAATGAAGAAGTATAAATAACAATGAACAGTTATATCTGAATAATGAGAGTTTAGTTTGTCATCCACTCCTCAAATAACAGAAAACATCAGCTAATGTAAATATTCCCAAACTAGCATAACAGACTGCTGAATCCCAGGTGCACAAAGAATCATTCCTGCAGATCCTTCCTCCTGGCACCTGTCAGACTTCATAACCATCGCTGTCCCAAGAAGCTCAATAAGTATTTACATTCATGCTGTTGTTTGCACACTCCTGTTGGTTTTTTATGCAAATATGCACACATGCTCATTATGTAAATTTTTCAGTTTTTTTTTCCAGTCCTACGCAACTCAACGTTTCTCTTTTTGTCTTAGTATGCTATTTTTAGTAACTGTACCATACAATTTTTTTCATATGTTGGAAATTTTCCCCTGGTGCACAGTTTTTATTCTTATTTTAATTTTAATTTTGTTATAAACATGCATGCTCCCACTTGCCTTAACTTGCTGCTGTGACACCTGAATTTCCCCACTGTGGGACAATATGATACTTCTTCTATATTCTGAAATTATAGTGGATTGGCATATTTTCAGAGGTAGATTAAAGTAAATTTAGGTGCTTTTTAAGCATACTGTATTTTTTATTTATTATTTTTTTGTATTTCCTTATTTAGTAATGATAACAATAAAATAATATGTTTTGGTAAATAAACAAGTTTGATCAAAATTAGCTGAGTGCTTCTTGCGACCATAGTGGCATATTGCTTTTTTTGGTCCAAATGTGGTGTTTACTTAGTTATACCTATGTATTTACCCAACTAAATAATTAGCTAGCTAGTAAACTTGAAAGCTATGTTCAGTTTGTGAGGGGAAAAAAACTACTTCTGATGTCTGAAAATGGCACTTTAGAACAAACTTCAAGACAAAAGAGCACCCAGGGAGAGACACACATTAATAAAAATGATAATAAAGAGTTTGGTGTGTGTTGTGGGCTTACGGGGGGCTTGTGGTCAAGGATCTGAGGGGTAAATAACCTCAACTCGCTCCTGTCTGAGTGCAGGTCCATCTCTGCCACTGCATACTCCACACTATGTGGGGAGAATGTGAAAGCAGTTACTGCCATGGAAACAAGAGGCAGCTCCACAGCCTCCAGTCCCCATTAGGAAGGATGGGCGGCAACGTGGCTACAGCTCAATGGTGGTGTAGCATGACACTCTGAAAGAACCTATTGAAAGCCAGTGAATTCAGTAGTTAATGAAAAGAGCAAAGGGACAGCAAATCCTGTAGGCAGGTGATACAGAAATCACCTTCCTTTGTAAAATTGTGCTCCAATTATATTCATGAAAAGTGATTCCACTTTTAACAGTTTCAAACAAACAAAAAGTTTGTTTGTAAACTTTAGTTTTAGTGTACTATTGTGAAAACTTGTGATGTGAAGAAGCAATCTAACACATGTAAGAGAGTGTGTAGCTTCTTCTTTTTTATAAATAAGCAGTAGTTTTGTCAGTATTCTCTGTTGATTTCAAGAAGTTGCCGCACTTAAAATGATGTAATCTTCACATAATGATGTATTTCTTACCTCAGGGACTGAATCTTGCAAAAACATGTATTAGAGCAAAAATGATTCATTCTGTAGTTGAGCAAATAAAGCCTGATGTGGAGGAGTGGATCTGCAGTATTCTAATAAACCTTTAACAGGAGAATGACTATTAGTCCTTTTATTGTTTTCTGCGAATACCCTACAGACAAATGCCAGCAAACCACAAACCTTGACATTTTGACATTTAAAATTTTTTTTTAAAGTAATGATTCCCAGTCAAATAGTAGCTGTGGTTTTACACTAGGATACCATTAGACTGGCTTCTTTAACTCTATTTTATGTACTCTCCAAGTGGCAAGAGCCAAATTCAGCAGAACAAAACAGATTTCATCCTGAGTGCCAAGACTCTTTTCATTCAGCTGAAAATAGCAAGCCACTGCTTACGCACATCTCCAGAACATAGTTTAGGCAACTAAAGGATCGGGTGGGAGTGATTTGTGGAGGAGGAACACAGCCGCTGAAGGAACTCAGTAGGTTGGATTCATTTGGTTTGAGCACATGAACCAAATGAATCAGACACACACCAGATTGTGCAAAAGGAAAAAAAAAAGAGCAGAATGAGGAGCCAGGAAGCAAAGTTATTGTTGGCTTTTAATCATAGTTCTCAGAGATGTTCACATGAGATTTGGAAGATGGGTTATAGGAAAACATTTTCAGTAAACACATTCTGTTTTTATTCGGTAACATTATGTCATGACAGAGCACACAGCTTGTAATGAGGTTATGTGTTGCATCCGTTGTTACAAATGCCACGTTTAGAGTTAGGAGCTGAGTTTAACCATGACTGACTGAAATGGCCTCTGCGACGTCGGCCCAACCCTATTTTCCTTCTCTCACCCAGCAGCTTCCATATGGTCTCAACAGAGGCTACTTTTCTCTCTCCTGTTACAGTTAGACCGCAGCTCGTACATGCTTAATAATATACGTTTTATTTCTCTTTTTTTAAAGGCCTTAAAGTGGCCCTTATTTGATAGTGAATTGTCAGGAAAGAGGATCATGAGAAAAGGGGAAAGACATGCCTCCATACGTGGGTTGTGCTTAAACCCTGTGCCACCAAAGCACCACATATGCTGGGGTGAATATGGGATTATTCTTAAATGGTCCTATTCCTAAATAGTCAAACTACAAGTCAAACTTTATTTACAGTTAATCAGATTCACTATATCTAGAAGGGTGAATGCTGAAACTTAGCCAAAATATTCTTCAGAAAAGGACTGCTCAGTTTCTCAGATGAGTTTGACAGAATAAACGGGAAAATGTTTTGACATTATTTATCATTGCACAACCACTACAAAGTAAATACAATTGTAAACGATGAAAAAATGTTGTTGCATTAAAATTTCACTACATCAAGGTTTTTTTTGCTTTTTTTAACTTAAATCAGAAAAGTGAGATGTGCATTTGTATTCAGTAAGCCTGAGGTAATAGTTTTCTAAGTGACATTTTGCTACAATTTCAGTTGCAAGCCTTTCTGAGTGTCTTTTTGCACCTTGCTCATCTAGAGATTGATGTTTTTGCCCATTTGTCTTTGAAAACCTAGGCTGCATCTAACTTCCAGAAATATGACTGGTAGGTTAATTGGTCACTGTGTTGCCTTGTGGTAGGCCATTGACCTGTATAGTGTGTATCACACCTCCTTCCCAATGACCGCTGGAAATGGGCAGCAGCCCCCATTTGTCCCTCCAAGGACAATCAGGTAAAAACAATATATCATTATATACCAGTGGTGTCCAAAGTCAGACCTCAAGGGCAGGTACCGTGCATATTTCAGTTTTTACCCTGGTTCATCACACCTGAATCAAATCATGGTTCATTAGCCAGCATGTGCAGAACCTTGACATGCTAAGATGAGGTGGATTAGCAGTGCCTACCAATAACTGATGTGTCATCCAGGACACAACACATCCAGGTAACATAAAAATCTTTCTGCTTCCTGGATATTGAGTTGTTTGTACATCCTGACTATGATGAGACTGTTATACAATAATAGTCTTCAGTCAGAGGCCTCAGCAGATATGTTGCAAGACTGACCGACTGCTACTGGAGATCCTTTCTGCCCACAGCGCCACTATCCACAATGATTCTTTAAAGACATTTGGATGATTTAGGTAACAGGGACATTAAATTTTTCTTTGGGATCAATGAATGCATGTTTTAGTGGAATTGAAGAGAGCTAAATGTTGTCAAATTTGTCTTGTGTTGGTTTTCTTACACATAAATATGCTGTGATTTACAGACTTTAACTTTGCCTCTGCCTGACTGATTTATATTCAACATCCTTACTTTTGCTGCAAAAATAATGATACTTTTGCAAGTTTTCTTAAAGGGTTGCCATCAACTTTAACCAGCACTATGTTTCACACTGTGCAAGGTTTGGACACACTCAATTTGTATGTAAAAAAATAATTATGTTGGTGTCATTCAAACATAGCATCATCCTGAAATGGCTTTTGGCAAACTGAAAGAAGGTCTTCAACACAAATCATGTTGCTCTAAAATGTGTTTCATCATGTGAGAATGAACCATTACATCAATTAATCTTAAATAAATAAAAATGGTAGAGGCGACTGTGGCAGCCATCTTCCTCCTTTGTCACATATTTTTTTAACAACTTGGTTTAGTTGCCTAAGAAAATATGCACCTTTGTGAGTGCAACTGAATGAACGTAACTATAGTGAAAAGCACAGTGATCATTATGAATCCAACCTGTTTATCATTTGTGTGGGGAATAATTTCATCAAAAGAAAAGTGTACTCCTATCATCACAACCTCACATGAAAAGAAATTAAGCTGGGAACATTTAACATGAAAGTTCTCCTGGATCATAATTACACAGGAAGCCCTAAGACTGATTCCAGCTTGATGAATGTGAAGTAGTTTTGTGAAACCACCACCACAGAGCTTCTTCAGTAGTTGCAGGAGGTGATGCTAATACTTGTGGAAGAATGCCTCGTGACAAGGTTGGCAACAAAGACGTCTCTTCTGTCCAAGAAAAACACGGATGGACTACAGAGTGATCCTGCAGGAAGTACAGTGGAGGAATCACAGGCGACTGAAGCAGAGTTATTTTTACTGATGGATCCTCCTTTTGATTCCTTTGAACATCTGGAAAATAGTTTGACTGGAGGGGAAAGTGAATATTCTCAAGAGAGGAGCATACTGTCAGCATGCAAGAGACAAGAAACTACTTACATTTTTGCTGAGATCATTGCATACAAAAATTAGATCAATACATTCCCCAAAGACTAACTTTTTTTTTAGCTACAAAAGAATACAAACACTTCTGAAGTGAGAACTTTAATTTTCCCTTAAATTTTGATTTAAAAATTGACTTTTGGAATTTTTAGAGCAGTAGGAAAAACTTGGGAGTTTTCTCTCAATCAGAAGCAAAGAGCACTCTGGTTACATCAGTCTTTTTAGATTTCACTAGTACTCTCTGCTGTTGTTTTCGGTTAGGAATATTTAAGAAGTGTTTAAGTGGAAGCACGTCTGTGTGGTCTTGATGAGGAGAGGTAACATTTATCTCTTAAATGTAGCCAAGTGCATATTTTTATCCTCTATAAATCACAATTTGGATCAAACATACACCAACGTCTGCTTTTGGCTGTGCCTCATGAAACTAAAATAATACCATATAAAGAGTAATTGTTGGATATCTCCACCGCTAATGCAGCATCCATGGTTGTCTTGACAACTCACACTAGTCACGGCCTCAAAGAGAAAATCTACTGTACACAAAACCAGCCAGAAGCCCATTGTTATGGCATGGGAAATGGTATAAATGTGCAGCCACACTTCAACGCCTTCACTCAGTCTCTCTTTGTGCCTTTACAACATTCATCTAGAGTTTGCACTCACCTCATGTTCACATCTATTTCTGTAACAACAAAATGAACAGGAGTGCAGGCAATGTTGTTCTATATAATAAGAATTTAATGGCTCTTCTTTTGCCACAGTGAAATGAAACCTATTTTATTCATTATGTATTGCCATATAAGGGGGTGGAAAATTTGGGGATTGTCTATATTTTTAGCAAGTACTTAGAAATTTGCTCAAGAATTCAATAGTTATGAAATCCTTTGATTAGGAATAAATGACAAAATAAAAAATGTGTTATTTGCAAATGTGATATACATTGCATTGCAAAGGTATTAATATCCCTTCTTCTGTTTTCCACATTTTGTCTTATCATACTCAAACACTTCAATGTATCTAATTGGAATTGAAGAAAACCTTCTCCACAGTACAATGCTCCCACCACCAAAACCTCATGACAATAGCCACAGAGATATTAGATTACACACAGCCTGGTGCACAATTCAATTTCAAGCAGACTGGTAGAAATTTGTGAGCCAGCTATATTAGTCTGCTACCACCACACAGCAACCTGTTCATGTAAACCTAGCAGGTTTTACTTTCTACTTTGTTAAAAGTATCAGCACGACAGATTTACTGAGGCAGAAATTTCTGCAGATAAGAGCCTACACATAAATGCTCTTTGAAAATCATTACCTGTTACTTTCCTTTGCTTACAAACCATAAGGTTATTGATGCTGGGTGCCTTGTATATATCTTAACAATTTTGGATGATGGATTGTACAGTGCCTCGTGAGACATTCAAGCAAATATACAAGTACATTTGTTCATTTATTTGGCTTTTACATTTATCTCTTGATTGAACGTGATTATCAGGGGTGGATGATGGAATGGCCATGACCCTCCTGATCTCACCTAATGGGTAGCACTGCATATAAATTCCCAAAATTAAGCCGTGTTTGCTGGTCATGACATGACCAAATGTCCGAGTAAGCAGGTCTCCTCTTTATCAACAGCTCTTTCCTCTCCTGCAGGACTCAGCCAGCCTGTCATTAGCAGCTCCACTTGAGAGGAATACCAACAGGCGCAGACACACCGAGTGAGCAACAAGCAGCAACAACAACAACCACAGGCAGTGTTTCCGCCCACGTCACCTTTCCACCACTTCAAAAACACCTGGATCCTGCCGCTGCTGCTGGGAGGAAAAGAAGCACCCACCTGTTAATTCTGGAAAAACCAAATAAAAAAAGTTACATCTCTGATGGGGAAATCATCATCTCTCGCGGAGAATATTTCGGGGCCAGACTGTTTCCCTCATCCCCTCATGTCCCACACATGGCTGTCAGAGGAAGCTGTGAGCCCTCCATGCTGCTGGTGGATGACTCCGCTTGTTAAAAAAGAGGCAGAAAGCATGGCAGGAGCTCAAGCTGGACACCGCATCAGCTCCACACCGTATGGCAGGCAATGTGGCAGCAAGCTGGTGGGATTTTCAAGCAAAGCACCAGACACAGAATGACATATAGAAGATGTTGGTGAATTATACCAAAGCTTGCACAAACTTGTAGCTCCCCATCTTTTCTTCTTTGTGACCTTATAATAACTTATGGCAAAGGAATTTTATTTATTTGACTCTAGATTGTTTTAAATAATGAGCCCCGAATACCTCAACTGGATGCAAAACAGATTATTAACAAAGACAGTTTGCAAGTCTGTTTCAGATTAAATTCTTCATCAATTCCCAGTTGTGGTTTAACCACATTTCTCTGTCCTCAGGAAGGAGCTTCTCGTCTTTGTGTTGTATTACACCAGTTCCTGTGGCATGATGGCTGCCAGGGAGGGGGTCACTGTAATCTGGCAGCACCATCTGTGGCTGTCATCTGAAGCTGCCACTTAGAGAACCTAACACAGTCCCCATGTCAACACTAACACCAGCTCAACCTTCCCTCGTCTCCCTTCAGTAGGATATGCAACACCTCAGAAAACTCTGAAATATAAGAGAAATTATTAGCTGTGCTGAAATGTGGTTTAAGAAAACTGATGTCATGTCATCATATTTGGGTTTTTTTTACCCAGATGAAAAGTGAAATCTTGTACATATTTCAGCCTAAAATGGAACACAGATGCTGCAGAGCACTTAACTTTTTCCCTGAAATACTGTATGTCAACACAAGTAATGTCCATGTAAATGGTAAATGTACACTAGATGGAGCCAAACGCTAGGACAATGAAATTAATATCTAGCAGTTCTTTCTTTAATCTCGATGTAGAAAGAAATACATGCATGAGTGCTGTAATTATGCAGTAAGTCATCCAGTTGCAATGCATTCACCTGATTTTAAAAAAATGCAGAATATATCAAAATCACCAAGGTAAATGTGATCATGGGCCACAAAACTTTAAAAATGAAAAACTATTTCAATAGAAACTTTCCCTGAAAAACCCAACAAAACAAACCATCTGTAGATTCTTGTAGCTGTATAACAAAAAAATGACTCCCATATTTGCTTTATTTAAAGAAACTTGTTGAATTTCCAGAAGTTTTTTTTAATCAGTTATTTTCTGTCTACTGTTTTAAACATTTTCTATTTTTCTATTCCCAACAACAACAAAAGGATATGGGTCTTTTTTTTTTTTCTTCTAAAGTATTTGTTGTGTTTAGCTGAGGTTAATTAATTGGATGCAGCCAAATGTCTTTGAGTAAAAATTGGTGGATGTTTCTCATTCTATGTACTAACTAAGAAATGTCATCAATAAAAGATTATTGCTATGTATTTTACATATCATTTTCCATCTCAAAAAGATTCTAATTTGCAGCTATTTTATTTCTGAGGTTTGCAGCTTTGATATACAAGTTCGCTACCTGAACCAGGACCATTGCTACATGATTTCCACTCTGCTCATTTTCTGTCTGCAAACTGTGAATAGAAGACACAAGTGACAAAAATCTTTCTGAAAGTCAGATTGCAATTTATTACCCAATGAGACTTGTTGCCATATGCATAGATCAGCTGAACAATAGACTATCGCTCACGACTTCTCTAAGTTTTGCTGAAGTGCATTTCCCTGAGTAAGTCCTGGTTTACTTTACTGCTGTAAGTATGTTCTTCAAAAGATGTAACTTTTGAGAAGTTTGTTTGGCTTGTAAAATAAAAAGAAATGTTGTAATGTTGTGCTTGGCAATGTAAAGTAAGCCAATTCTGGGAAGAGTTTGGTTTAAAAGTATAATCTAAGAGTAATTAGAGGCCAAAAAAACCTGTAAAAAAGAAAAAAAAACACCCTGTTTGATTTTTTTAACTGTTTATATGTAGAGTCTTGGAAACCCGTGGAAAACATTTAACAAGTTTGAATAAAATTTGAGTTTAGATGTGGAATTTGTATTTCAGAAATAATTTTTTCTTTCTTTTAAATAATAGGTGAGGAATTCTGGAAATGTAAATATTTTGCAAGAAGAAATTTTTTTTTCCATACTGATCTAGACCTGGAAAACCTTACAAGCAAGTTCTAGACTGACCGTAAAAATAAAAAAATGCTTAAGTTATATTTAGTTTAGTGTTAAGAACGCTAGTATTTGTTGCCAGTGATTCTGCAACTAAATAAAAAAATAAATTCTTGAAACCCTAACCTTTTTTCTCCCCCTTTAATAAACAAATATTGGATTCATCTGTGTGAGCCACTGCAGTAAAAGATGAATTTACGTTGCTTTTTTTGCACATCTTTGCGAGAAGATGTCAAACATTGTGCAGGATGTTGTAAATTTTTCATCTGCAATTAATTAGCAAAAAAAAAAGCAAAACAAAGGCTTCACAGAAACACAATGAATTTTGGGTAATTTCATTTAATTTTCATAAATGCAAAAATGATCTAAGTCGCACCAAAGGAGTCACACCTCAGCTTCTTCATTGCGTACATGCTGCTAAAGCAAAGATTGCTCAGATGAACTAAGGTGAAGGTTTACATTTTTCATTCAATACATCTTGTGACGTTAAACCAGAGCTTTTGTAATTGTAGAGTAAGCACAGCGCGTCACTCCCACAGTGTGAATCATCGTTTGAACAGTCTGACCACAAAGCTGCTGTAGTAAATCTGTGGAATCACATGTCTTCTCCCTCTCATTTCGCACTTTCCTGTCTGACCATTCTCTAAAAGCAAATACAACCCAGAGCATTTATATGTTTAAGAATTTGTTTTCTGTCTGAAATTTACAGATTAGATTTCAATGGAGCATTCCAACTTAAAAGTAATCTGAATATGCAAAAAATTCATACTGAGAAGCCCAAAGGAGGCACTGAATTACACGTTTGATACTTCAGTAGAAATTACTTCATCACCTTAAAACACTTCCAAAACCTTTTCTGGTATAAACTCATAAGTAGACAGGGAAAAAAAGTGGCAATGTAGGAAACAATTAAAGTTCAAACTCATCATCAGGGAAATGACAATACTAAATGTTTAGTCCTGTTCAGCAACACTCTTAAATGCAATAAAATACCAGAACAGTGAGATGCAGAAATAAAAATCCTGCCTGCCTGCTCCATTTTCATATACTATCAGCATACATTTTTCAAATCAAAAATGTAAAAAAACATTTATACCAATACTTTTTTCAATTAATTAAAGATTATAAATTAGTTTTTTTTATTATTTACATTTTAAGAAGTCTCACTACTGACTTTTGGAAACAGAGCTGTGATACAAAGAGATACTGAGGAGTACAATGACAATGTCATTATGACATTAATGCATAATTCACAATTCAAACACTGATCCATACATGGCATTTACCCTTAATAGGGGGACAATTACAAACAAGGCAAGCTTGTGTTAACAAGAAAATAATGCATTTACCTTCATCCCTCCTGTGTATGAAGCAGCAAACAGACACTGAATGCAGAAATACACCAAACAGTGAACCTAAATAGTTCATTCTGAAGTGGTTCAGACTCAGCACCGGTCCTAAATCTCTTCTCTTCACAGCAGTGTCACAGGTTGTTTCTTTATTTTTTAAAGATGTCATCTTGTTCCTGTTCAGTTATTTTACTCCTGCACTCTCATCTGATTCTGGAGCGCTTAACAACTATCGTACCAGCAACCATGTCGTAGACAGTCCTGTTGTGCTGAAAGAAGAGGAGCGTGATGAATGCTGGGAAAAAGAAGGCAATGGAGAAGTTCTTGTTCAGGGCTCGGACTGTTGACCTGCAGAGGAAGACATGAGGACAGGGTCAAGATTTGAGGAAGAGTTGGGATAGATTTAAGAAGAAAAAAAAATATATAAAAAGATATAGAAAGTAAGTTGCTTACGCAGACAGGGAAACATTTGTTGCCGGCACTACAAGCACCCTATTGGGCTGAATCAGAACTGACGAATCGCACGTAACAACTCTGAGTCCGATGACAAATTTCCCTGGAGTGGCCCCGCCAGCTCCCCAAATGCATACAATCTGAATGCAGAAGGGAGAAATGCACCTTCGTCACTTCATGTCTGCAGGTTGCAGCTATATGCAGCTGGCGCTTAGCAAAACTACAAAATACTATTAAAGCTTCTCACCTCATAAAAACAAACTAATATTCGATACACGAGGGCAACGAGCATCATTTTCTGCAACTCCTCCATCGATGTGTCTTCGTCGATTTCCTCCACTATGAAATGCATGGCAAACTTGGAAACATCTCTGAGAAGCAAAACAGATCCAGATGCAAACAGTTGAGGTTTTTCCCCTTAAGAATGCCTTTTTCATGTCATTTGTTGGAGCACAGCAACAAACTTTAGCATATTTATGCAATAAACTAATACAAACTAACTTCCTGGAAGGTGAAACTCTGCCCCAGTTTCACATTTTTTGATAGGTTTTCTTCAAGAGTTGCCCTGTATTTAGCTCCATTCATCTTCTCATCAACTCTAACCAGATTCATTATCTCTCAAAAAGTCCCCACAGCATGACCCTACCACCACTATGGTAGGAATAGGTCTAGTTTATTTAGGGGTATAAGACCAGAAGAGTAGAATAAAAAAAAAAAACGCCCAACACATTTCAGTTTTATTTGTAAAAACAATAAAATAAATGAAAGTTAAGTATTCAGTTCCTTTTACCACATAATTATAAACTACTTTGTGCTGGTCTGACACATAAAATCTCAAATAGTTTTGCAAGGCAGTGTATGCATTTAACTTTCCAAATAGGACAATCAAAAAAATCTGTCACCTTACTCCCAGGTTAACAAAATCAACTCACTTAATTCCACTTAGGTGCATGATACTGATGATTATGGTTGCTTTGATGAAAAACAATATGAAGAAATCCACCATCTCTGCCATAAGTCTTTGGAGAGGTGAAGGAATGCTGTACTCTCGACCTGGTGAGAAGAAGTATGAAAATTAAAGGTTTGCAGCTGTATTTCAAAAAACATAACCTTTAAACCCACAGTATTCAAATGAAACAAGAAATTAATTTGCAATCTTTAATGAAAGTTTTACTACTTCCTTCTGTACCTAAGAAATTGAAGATCTCAACAAATACTTGAATTTTCTAGAAAGTTATTGTGTTTTAAAGGACTACTAAAGGCTTAGAGGAACGTTCCAACAAAATCTCTAACCAAGGATTATGCACATTCTGAAACTCTAATAATGCAATAATGTCAGTAGAAAAAAACATTCCCTAATTGATGCTTTGTCATATTTGGAAGTATAGAATACAATTATGGCACCAGATACATATCTGAAACACCCCACACATTTCAGACACAAACTAAAATGTGTTGGGTGTGTTTTTATATTCAACACTTCTGGTGTTGAATATACCCCATAATAAAATAGACCTATTCCTACCATAGTGGTGGTAGGGTCATGCTGTGGGGACTTTTTGAAAGATAATGAAATTTACAGTAAATGTCAAACTGTGACAAAATTTGTCAAAATTTGTCGAGAAAATGTTAAAATAGCAAATTGTAAATAGAACAACCTGCTTAGCACAGAAAAGTTGCACAGACCAGCTATCATATTTAAAACTCTTAAAAAAAACACATACATTTTATTAGTTTTAGCAGTAGTTGAGAAAAAAACTGTTTTATTGTGAAGCTTAAAATACGTCTTTAACTATAATTGTTTGTGCTATTCTTGCAAAAATATTGGGGATTCTGTATTTCTGTAGCATTTTGATTAAGAGTTCTTTTAAAGTTGCGTTACAGAAATAATCATTTAAAAACTTAAACCTACGGAGCCCGATAGGTGACATTGAAGAGAAAAAAACTCATGGCCACGACTTGATTCATTCGTGGGCACGACTTAATAACTCGAGGCCACGAATTAAACGTGATGGGTGATGAAAAGCACAATTTCCCCGAGGTCAGGATATTGCTTAAAGCTAGAGCTTTTTAAAGCAGTCGAAAGTGCTGCTAAGAATCGCTTCCTGTCTAACTAGCAAGTATCTGAAGAATGTGCTTATAATTCATTGAGATTGAAATAAAACGAAATGAGATCGGATTTGTCCATTATTAATTATAATTATTAAGTCGTACCCAATAATTAAAGAAGTCGTGGCTACGATTTCTTTTCCTCCCAAGTCACCAGACTGTCTCCATACAAATCACACAGTAGACCATTATTTCATTTGTTCAGCAAAATCGGTTGGGTGTAAACAAAGGTGGTCAGGTCGGCAGCCTTTACCCTGTGCATTTCCACGATCCCGCTGCGGCTGCTGCTGAGCGGCTGCTGGGGCCCCGACAGCCGCTTCCCCCGCTCGGCTGCTCGGGGAATGGACCGTAGGTGGATAAGGCAACAACGGGAGGCCAAAGGAAGCATTTTGCCAGTTCTGAGGATCAAAAACAAGAGCAGGGGACGTTCCGCTAGGTGGCTGTAAACAGGGTGGGACGGTCATAGTTGAAGCTAGCAGCCAGCTTTGCCAGTTCACATATCCAGTGTAGTACTGCCACATCCATGCCTGTAGCTTCTCACAGTACTCCACAGTCGAACAGCTTTCGACGGATTTGTTGTTAGTCTCTGGACTCTTCTGCTTGTCTGTTCTGTGGGTAACGTCGTCGAGCAGCGCCTTAACTTGTTCAACGAAAGGCTCATTCTTTCTCTTGCCCACTTCCATGACAGTGTTTTCTTGGTCTGCCATGTTTACAGGCGAACCATGACGTACGGACGTAAGGTTGGATTAGTTCATCCGGAAGAAGTCAAATAATAATGGTGACATTTTTGAACATTACTGCTAAATGAGAAACTAGTGTTGCACATAGTTTTGCCATATATTATATATTCACAAACTAATTTCGAATTATAAGCAGAATGTGCCCCCCTTCTCAATGCAGTAGTACCGTCCAATATTTACCTGCTAGTACAAGAATCAGTCACAAGATGTCAGCTTTTCTGCAAGATAGAATCTGTGTTTTAATTTTCATCTTTAAGAGACCCTTAAAATCTCTATAGTATTAATGTATGCTCACACAGAACTGGTTAGATAATTTAGCCTTTAATACAAGTTCCTTCACCCATCCACTTTAAAATTTGTTTCTTTTAAAAATCACTGGGGCTACAGTTTATGGGAAGATGGATGAAGCTACACTCAAGGCACACTTAGAGGAAAAAAAAAAAAAACACCTGTTGAAAGAACTTCCCACCACAACAATGACTAAAGATTGAGTAAACAGTTTCATTATGTGCAAGAAAGGCCCAGTCAAAGTCTAGACCCAATTACTAAATTTACTACAGCACATTCTTAAGCCTTTGCTTGGTGTATGCATTTGTACCCCAACTAATTTCTTCAAGCCTTTTGCTACTTGCTGAAAACCAGACTTTACAACTTTAAAAGATTTGTCTGACACTTTATCCATTATGAACCACAAATTACTATGGCCAAACCTATTCTGAAGAGTTAACATTTACTAGGACAGTCTTGGCTAGACTCTTTATAACAAGGAGCACATAAGTAGATTTAGAACAATACATGAATTCAGCAGCCAATAGTATGATTGTGTTTAAGAGGGTAAAGCCAATTCAAAGTAGTCTGCTTCCTAAATCAGCCCCCCCACCCACCCACACAAAGCTTAATCCAGACTAATAGGTTTAAAGAAAAAAAAAAGTTTTAGTAAAATTTTCAATGGAAATGCACTTGACAAAATATGCTCATGTTCAGTGTTATTGTTGGACCAAAGCCAATTCAAGCATTCAGCTGCAGCCTTTGTGGATTCATGAGTCGACCCAGTTTCAGAGAACCCCCCACCCCCTCAAATTAAGTGCTTGTTTCAACCCCCCCCCCCATCTGTGCAAGATAAGAGGCCTCCTGCACACCGAGAGGGATCCCAGTACCAACCGAAGCAGGGATTTGGCTTCCCAATCCATGTCATAAGGAATGCTATGTTGCTAGTCCTTCAGGCTTAGACATCCCAGTAAACTAATGCTTTTTAAATAGCAAAAAACTATTTAATGCTTTTTGCATTAAATAGCTTTATCCAGTTGAATTACTTTAAATAAACAGTTAACAGGCATGGTAGCAAGTCCATGAAGCAATAAGAGTCATTAGTGTCTCAAAGTCATGATTAGTCTTGGAAATCATCCCAGTTCAATCAGTCTTGTGCTGATAAGTAGCTTTGAAAGCTCAGAATTAAATACTTGTACAGAGGGGGCATAACATAAGCTCCACCCACAATTGTACTGCAGATTTACAGAGACCATTACATTTGAAGCCAAAGCAAGCATAAATTAAAAAAAAAAAAGTATAGAGCTGGTTTTCATTAACCACAACCACACAGAAAGTAGGATCACAGGTTTTATTTAGAGCTTCAAAAACCTCAATCCATTAGCATCCGGTTCATCACAGGGAGGTTATGCTGCCTTTTCATAAGTCCTAAGTGCAACAACATCATCCATGATGCATTTCTGTGGAGACAAAGACCAACCATTTGTCATTTTAAAATGGTTAATTTAAGGATTACTAAAAATGGAATAGCTGTGATTTTCTTTCCCCTCAACTTAAAACACATTTTTTTTACACTGGTTTAGTTTCATTAGAAGTGGTGAACTACATTTTAAAGAATAAGTGTGATGTCCGAGCTATTAAAGTTTGTCAAACATTTTACTCACAGCCGTGAGTTTCCCATCTTGAACCTCTCTCTCCAGGGTTGTAGTCTTTCCCTCCCACGATTGTTTCTGCACAAGTTTTCCATTCTCAAAGGTGAAGATGGACTAATGAGGAATAAGAACGGGAAAAAAAAAAAAAACATGTAAACGTGGAGGAGTTTGGATAGTAAGATAAAACACTGACAGAATGACCCACCTTTGCGTTGCGACCGTCTGCAGTAGTCTCATCAAACTCTTCATTCAGCTTGAACTGGATCGCGGTCGTCTTCAAAGTGCTCTCAGCCTTTATTGAAATAACCCCGTCATCCCCCACACTGATGATCAGGTCGGGTTTTGCCAGGTTCCCCATCTGGCGTGTGGCAAAGCTCATACCTATAGACATAAACGATTATTAATTTGTATGCAACTAAAACTCACCAGATCCATTTAAAGAATAATAATATTTTTTTAAAAAAAAGACTCTTACCGACTGCCTTCATATATTCATCGAAGTTGTCGCTGGAAACCAGAGTCCACTTTCCTACAAACTGCTCGACCATGATGGCAGAGAAAATCAGCACCACGTAACACTTCACAACCCAAAAGCCGATACAGGCGAAGTGACAAGCTTCCCTATTTCAAGCCGGTTGATAACTCCCACCCACCAATCATCAGCAGGTGTCCCGTTGCTTTGGAAATGGCCTGATTAGGGGGCGTGGTCTCGAATAATTTAAAAAATAATAACAATAATTGAATCATGTGACGATCGCTTTTGGTTTTGGCTCCGGTTTTACTGACTCCAGCATTGTTTAAAGCGATCAGATAATCGTGTAATAGGATCACCTGATGTCTGGCTGACTGCATAAAGGGAACAATATGATGCTTTCTGTGCTTTCCCTATAGACTTTTTTTTTTAATAATTTGTTTGTAAAAGATTTAGTGCTTTTTATCTATGTAAACCTATTCTTTTCATCATAAAATAACATATTAAGTTGGGGTTTTTTTTTAATTATTTGTAATCTGTCTTGTTTGTCCTTATCCTTGAAAATGAGTTCTTCTGTTTCAGAAGGCCATTCAGGCAAACATACACTATAAAACTGGCAAACCCAAAAGTATTTGAACAGTCAATTCATTTGTTTTTATATCTATTTTAAATTAAAATGCTCGTAAAGGTAAATGCATTGAAAAATGTTGAACATTTAAATCCTTGAAACTTGTGGTAATTTAGATGTGAACCAGCAGATGGCGGCATTTGTAAAGCAATTCAAGTGTGAAGTGCCCAAGCGACTTCAAATTATTTGCATATAAGGGCGCTTGGATAGAAATAGCTCATGTGCCCACAATTCTCTGATACGGAGAAACATTTATTTCTAATATCTGTTTTATGTTTTTGTACGTCAGACAGGGGAAACTTCTATTATCAGAGATTTTATAAATACACTGCAATGTCTTTTCCCTTTTTTGTTGATGAATATATTTTGGAAACATTAAGGTCCTACAATGCACTGTTGGGGGGAAAAAAAAACCAAAAAAGCAAAAATGTATTAAATAAATAAATAAAACACATTGACATATAATATCAGATCTCTATAGGGAAATTATACAGGATTTCTATGTTGATAAGATCATGCAAGGAAGGAACTTACCAACCTATGAGGACTTCATAGACACCCAGCAAATCAAAAAGGAAAAAATAAAATTATGAGGTAGGTAACTTCATTCAACCAAAATATGCTACAGCAACTAATCATTAGCTTGTAAGTCTGTCTGCTCTTAATGAGGGATTTGTTACTAAATTTGATCATCATTGGGGGGTAAGTATAATTACTGATTGATCAACTTAAAATGAATTCTTATGTGCTGCACAGATAATCTTTCATGCATTTCCAAAGATATGAAACCTTCATTCTATTTGAGAAAATAAATAAATAAATAATGCTTTTTTTACCTGGGGTTATGTTAAATTTCTGTTCAATCAAATATTGTTATTGCTTGCCTCTGGTTGCACCCCAACCAACCTCAATATTCCTCTCTGTAGATACAAAATTTACCTGGAGGGAGCTTCCTTGAGTCCAAGCAATTCCCTGAAGAAAAACCTTTAACAACTTGTGCCTTTACCTCCAAACAGGCTGGGTTTATGGTTGCTAACAGAGTCCTCCCAAACTGGATGAGGCTAAGCAAGCTCAGTGATTTGTAACTACGCAGATTACCAAATCACTTTTACGCTAATCCCTCACCTGACAATTTTAGAGTCTTGGAAAACATAGGCCCAAGAATTAACATCTCCATCACATTAAGGTCATTGTTCTATGGAGGGGCTGTTTCTTATATTTTAATGGATTATTTGGCTTGGAATTACTATGGAAATAGTAAAAAAATAAAATAAATTTCATTCTAAGCTCTCATGCTAAAGCGCAGTGGTGTCAACACTTTGGAATTTTTTAAACACTTTCGGCATTTTGAAAAATTTCCAACAACATTAAATCAAAGGAAAAAAAATGAATATGAACAATGTCACACAACTTAAGGACTTAATTTAGTGTTTCACATATATTACCTTCAATGACAGTCATGATGTAAAGGAGGCTTGGCTGCAATGTGTCTTGGGAGACTGTTTACCAATCCAATAAGCTGATTACTTGTTGTTCTGTCAGCCGGGGTTTCTCTGTGTACATACAGGTGCCACTCAGCAGCCCCAGAGCCTTTCTAATGAACATGAACTCTTGCTGGCGTCCACAGAGGAGTCCCTTCCTTGTGGTTTTCATCAACACTTTCAGACCCTATTGATGGGAGAACAGTGGCCAGGAACAAAAGCTGCGTATACTGTACAAACACAGCTCTGAGCGGACGTACACTGACTCATTCTTCAGTGTGTGTGAGAACGGAGGGGGACCCCTTTTGGCCCCTTTGTGTCAGTGTCTGTCAACAGTGTAGTTGGAGGCAGAGCTCATTGTGGCGGCCAGTGTTGCGTATTGACACAGGGCCTCGTTTAGCTTGTTCCCAGGGTCCAACCTGAGCACTCATGAATAATGGAGAGAGGATCCTCAGGGCCAAGGAGGAGCTTCTAATGTCTGACTGAGCTTTTTGTAAACTGCAACTTTATGTGCCAGCAGGTAAAACTGGGTCATGGCTGATTATGCTTGGTACTGAACTTGTTGTGACATGATGTGAATCTGGTTGGGGAGGCTGTGCATCAGAATAAAGAAACAAAAGAGAACACAAGACATCAAAGTTCAAATACACATGCATTTTAATCAGTTAGATTATCGTTAAAAAAAACTTAGTTTACGTTTGCAGTTCAATTCTTAATAGTATTACTTATCTGGTAATCAGGTAAAACAACATTGAGATCTAGATCTCATTTTCAAGAAGGACCTGGGCAGAAATTATATAAATATATTATACACAGAGTGACATGCTTCAACTGTTTCTTTTTGTTAATTCTGGTGATAATGGTTTACAGCTCATAAAAATCCAAAAGTCAGTTTCTAGGATAATCATAAAACAGAAATAAATGCTTAGAAAAGGTCACTGTGTAATGATATGAATTTCAGATTTTCAAGGGAAATAGCCTAAAACCTTTTGGTGACACCCTAAGTCATAGAAGGGCATCTGTTGATTTAGTTTGTATATTATCAGGCTTTCTTCAGCCAGTACCTCTGACAAATTGTAACTAAACCACCTCCTAGCTATGTGCAATCCTTCTTAAAGGGGAAGTATCATGTAAAATAGGCTTTTCTTTTGGCTTTGCATGATGTTATAATGTTATTCTCTCATCAAAAACATACTTGAACTGTTGCTTTGGTTCTTAAAAGATGTCTAAGAAATATTTTAGTCTCCCATGGCAACCATTCAGTTACCATGGGAATTAAGACTCCAGTTAAAACTGGAGTTGCAATTTCCAATCTTACAAGCAGGTTCAGCTCCTTCAGACTAGCCAGGAGCAATTAGCAAACACCTAGTGGAACTGAGCATCTGCTAAGCTTATTGTGCAAGCTACCTCTAAGTGCAACGCTGGTAAAAACGCTATTAAATGGTTAATATAGGAGCAATGTCCTGAAGGTGGAGTGCTTGGAAAGAGCAGCCTCAAAGGAGGCCTAAACAGAGGCCTAAGTAATTTCAAGGCATTAAACTGCAAAGTCAATTTTCTGTATGATATATATATACAATATTTTTTATCACAACTGAAAGTAAGATAGTTGATTGTGCTATTAGATGACGCTATGTGGCTGGAAAACACATAATACTGCCCCTTTAAGTGAAGAAAAATGTGACTTCAAGTTTGATGAGTGGCATTGAACAGGTGTGTGCTGCAAGTCTGGCACCAGCAGGGGGCATCGGTTCAGGTCAGGTTCCCAGCAGTTCCAAACTACCATCAGAGAGGCTCACACGACCTGAACGATGTGCCCTCTCCTCTTTGCCTTTTCTGCAGCTGCAGGGAGAAGCATAGGGGCAGGCGCCAGGCCATGCTGCGTAGCCGGGGTGAAGAGTGTGTGTGTGTGTGTGTGTGTGAGTGCGTGTCCGTGTGCATATGTGTGTGCGTTTGTGCCGAGGTCAGGGAGGTGCCTCTTGCTTGTGTGCTTTGAGCTTTTTCATGCTTCCTGCTTTGATCTTCCCTCTCATCCCTTTATCCCACACGCTCCCTGAGCCTCGGGCTGCTGGTTTGCAGCACACCGACGGTGGGGCTGCAAAGGGAGAGTTGAAGGAAAGAGGGTGAAAGGGGTCTGGGGGGGTGTCTTTCACAGTGAAGCTGCTTGTTCTGTCAATGAAGCAAGCTGTGTAGGGAGAGAGCTGTTCATGGGGTTCAGTCAGTGGGTGAGTGGGTGGGGGTCACCAGGAGCTAAACTGATGCACAAAGTACAGTTCTCTCATCTTTTATCCATTCTCAGATCTCCAAACAGTGGGATGGAATTCCTCTGGCGCAGTGCTCAGAGGGTGGCCTCCTGACCCCTTACAATATGGGAAAGTGCACCCCTCAGCTGGTAGTTATATAAAGCCCACCAGAGTCATGAGAATCCTTGCTAAATCACTCGGCTTGAGGCCACTCGTGTCTTTCTGCAGCTCACAAGGAGTGATTATTTTCCACAGGTCCTAAATAGGCCCAGTTCAAAGTGACGCTACCTAATCGGTATGGCAAGAAGTTAGAGGATCATCATGTGAATATACAGTGTGTTAGGATGCATGCTTTTATCCTCCTCCCATGGCCTGGTAATCCTGGTGTAACCTTGCATGCACATATTCACACACACCTGCTGGCACCAGACTGGGAAGCACAGATGCACATGCGTGGAGCACAGCCCCCATAATTGAACACTAATTGGAAGGAGGGGAGTGCACTTATCTTTATTTAGACATGTGGTAAGTGTTGGGCAGAGAAAAGCAAGTCAACCATCTCTGCAGCTGACTGCACTGAATATTTTATGACAAGCTCAAGAGGGTGTGTTTGTGTCTGTCATGCAGCTATCCAGCTAAAGAAATAATCAAATTAGTCCCTTTAAATGAAACAGACGATACAGTGATGATACAACATTTTGTTTTAGGGATGAATCTAAAAAAAAACACTTTACAAAAATGACATACAACACTTGAAGTTTTTTTTAAAACAATAAATATAGAGAGGATAATTTTATTAGTAGGCTTCTTATACACTTTACTCTTCGAAATGTTGAGAAATCAACTTAATAGATCTAACAGTGGGACTTGCTTGGATTCTGCTTCATGTTTGTGTAAGAGTGAAGAGAAAAAGTAAAGAGGGCTGTGCTAACAGGGGCTTTCAGCAGATCACTGGCAGTTTGACTGCAGTGGAGAGTAATGGGGCTGGCAGGGCGGAATCAATTACTGGCCACAACAGATTTTCCCACAGGTCAGAGCTTGGGAAAGCACTACTTCACTGCAGAGCAGACAGCTGGCAGAGCGCATCCACTGGGAAAGGAGCCTTCTCTCTTTTAAAAAGAGAACGCTTTTTATATATGCATAATAATAAACTCATCGTACAGCAAACTGACCCTTTTTTCTTTATTTATTATGCCTGCATTACAGTGACTTGCAAATTTTGAATGCTTTCGCATTTTGTCCCACAACAACCACAAATGTCAGTATATTGGATTGGTATTTTAAGTGGTAGCTCCAAACAAAGTGAGGGTTTGAGGTGGAGAAAAAAGGATTCATGTCTTTTTTTCTAACATTATGAATAAAAATCTGAATCAGAATATTTTGGAATATATTTGCATTCTGTCTCTGATACCCAAAATCCCTTAAATATAATATTTTTTTTGTCATTATTCAGCAGAGTGTACATCAACAGGATGGCTATTAGTCATGCATTCCACAAATCTGGCCTTTCTGGAAGTGGCAAAAAGACATTGTTGAAAAAAGGTCATAAAAAGTGTCATTTAAAGTTTGCCACTAGTTATCATAGAGGACTCACAAAACAAGCAGAAGAAGGCATTCCAGTTAAATGAGTCTGACGTTGAATGTTTTGGTAGAACACTATGAGTGATAAAAAAAAGAACTAACACTGCACATTACCCTGAACATAACATCCCCGTATAGTGAAATGTGGCGGTGGCAGCATCATGCTATCTAAATGCCTTCATCTCCCAGCAAGGACCATACAAATCCTTGCTACAGTGAAATGACTGAGATCATTCAGACACTCTAACTAGTCAAAAGGAGCTATTTTGGAGGAAAAAAAATGTTTAAAAATTGCAGCTTCTAGATGAGCAAAGCTATATAAATACACATATACCCTATTGATACTCTATTGATATGCAAACTATGTTCTTCCAGTGGGAACACAATGTATGGCCTTAAAAGTAAGCTGTCTTCTCTGTGCTCCTTTCTCTGGACAGACATCATGCGCCGTCCCCTGCTGCGCTTATTTAGAAATCAGTCTTGTGATCTGCCTTCCTACTATTGTGAGCTTGCAAAAAGCTGAATGGCACCAAGTAGCTAATTATAAGGCCTGTGTAGCTTTGTGGGGTAAAAAGACAGGCATATATTCCATTCAGCTATTCTTGTTTGTCAAAAAAAAAAAAAGATTTTTCATCTTGTGACTTAAGCAGAGAGGTTAGTGGCAGTGTTCTAACCTGAGAGCTGACCATAGGAAAAAAAACTGAATGAAACAAGAAACAAAACCCCATGCTAAACAAAGAAACAAGGAAGTCAACATATCCTTCTTGGCTTTACCTATCCAAAAAGCACAAATAGAAAGGATGCCAACAAAGGCAGGAAAGTAAAGAATGAGAAGGCGGGTGTATTGTGGTTGAACAGTGGGAATGGATCTCAGGCCTGGTCTGTTCTCTGCCCGATATAGAGTCTGGGTGCTGACTGGAATAAGAGGGGACAGGCAGGAAGCTGTGGCCCATAGGATAACATTGTTGTACAGAGGCTGTCTTGGAGACATTTCCCCAAGTCAGACGGCTTATTTAGGTCCAACTTGGGTGGCATTTTCCCTTCCTTACATAATATCATACCTCTTGCGTGCAACAAAGTTCAGGCTTTTTCCTTCGCCAACTCCCCTGCACCATTCCCCAGTTTAATAAAACATGAACAAGGAAATTATCTCACATGCTCAAGTGCCTTCCTGACGGCCTCCCTCCCCGCAGCACCCACAAAGCCCAAACTCCACTGCAGCAGTTGTTGAGTGGCAGGTATAAGATGTCAAGATGGTGTGCACACAGGATGCAGGCCCGGCTGTGAGCGTCGCTGCTGCCGACTGCCACAACGGTTGACATAGTAAATCAATCCTGATGGGAGGGTGTGTAGGACAAGGGGGAGGGAAGGGGAAGAGGTGGGGGAAGTGAGGGCTAGACCTCCGTCAGACACACTCAGTCAGCCAGGGAGAGACTGTCGACGGGTGGGAGAACACTCGCCGGGAAGAGCTCACACGGAGATTGAGTTACCACGGAATTAGATCGGGGTTGTGGGAAACAGCACCTCCTGAACACGCCCACACACTTTCATTCACGCAAACACACACAAATGCACGCAGGCGCACACTCGGACCGCACTCTCCCACACAAAAAGAGAGTCACCCAGGGAAACCTGAGGGAAGATTGAGGAAGGCAGCTGGGCACACGCCAGTTTCAAACAAATGCTTGCTTATACCTTTTAGCTTCCTGGCACATGGTTGGTTTGAGAGCAGTTTCATCTACGAGCTGGTGCTAAATGAAGTGCAGCGGTCACCGGCCGCGCTGGCATGCTGCTGAGGTTGTTCAACTTAAAGATAATCTAGAGAAATGTGGCAGTCACAAACAAATGAGCTGAAACTGAACAGGTTCAAACAGAATTGGACCATTTATAATGTTCACCCCCACCGTCCTAAAGAAAAGGTTTTGATGCCAGAACTGAAAGGTCAAGGTTTTGGCGAAGCTAAATCATAATTAGTAACCTTAAGAAGCCAAAGGAATGCTGGCGCTAATGTAGAGGACCTTGACAGTGAGGTGTGAATGGTTTGAGTATGCATAATGGAAACCACCTGAAAAATCCTGTCACAGTGGAGACCCATTACTATAATAAGATGATAAACAATAATAAAGTGATTCAAAACATCTTTAAGTTGTTATCTGTCAGTCAACAAATCTCATGTATGTGAGATGATAAAAGATCTGATAAAAAGGGATAGTTTGTCTGACTTTCTTTCTCAAACTCAACAAGATCTTTGATGTTTGAGATAGCTGAGTGCTACTTTATATATTTTATGAGTATAAAATATAGAATTTTGAAGTATCTTCCAGTTAGGGTCAGTATGATTTTTTATTTTTATTTCCAGATCTATTTTTTTAAGTTGCCTGTCAATGTGACAAATGATTGAGCAGCACCAACTTTTTTAATGTGTCCATCCACCCATCTAACCAGTGGGCAACAAAAATTATAATGAAAAAAACATTATTATAGTAATCGTAGTAATGACATTTGTTACATAAAAATGTGTAGAGTATGTTAATAGACATAAGCAATACAAATATATGCTCACCATTGTTAGAGTTCATTCATTGTTCCTTACTTGTTTCCTCATTTTAATACCATTTGAAATCTATTATCTTTGCAAGCCTTGATTTTCCATGTTCAAATGAAAAGATCGCACTGACAAATAATAACAAATAATCAGTATCCACCCTTCATTGCAGTCTGTGGTTTTTTGCAGGTTCACGCCTGAGTTCAGAAACTCAGGAAAGTTTTATTACGGGAAGGTGGAAGCCTATATTGTGATGCATCGTTACTGATTTTACATTTACTACATGTACAGAATAACTGAGTCTAGTAAACACTTCTGATCAGTGTAACTGCATGACTTAAAACTAAAGCAGCATAAACCTAAAAAAATATTATAGTGGTTCAGTACATTACAAAATGTAGTTTTCAGATGTTTACTCGGACGAAGTTTTTATTTTTTTAAAATAATGACAGTCTTTCCATTATGCTATCTTCAAATGACATGAGAGATGTGCGATGCTCATCATCGCCCTCACTTCATGTTGTACCTGACGTTATGAAAATATCTATGACTTGCTAAGAGGAGGAGTTGTTGGTCTTGCAGCAGTTGTTCACGGGAATCAAGATCTCATCTGCACTTGTCTCACCCCAGTGCATGAACTTAACAACTGACCTGATGGAGCAGAAACAGCTGTGTCTCAACAAGGTAGTGGTCTGTGAGACAGCAGCAGGGTGGAGGGCTGGGAGAGGAGGTGGGATTTCCACTGATGGACTGAACAGACATGTCAGGGTCAGAGCTGGAACCCTATAAGTACAACGTCTATTCTAATTATAATTGTATTACTGCTTCTGTTTGGAATAGAATAGAATAGAATAGAATAGAATAGAATAGAATAGAATAGAATAGAATAGAGCAGCAACTTAAAGTAAGTGAGAGCACACAAAAGTAAAAAAGAAAAATAAGAGACTGTGCAGTAAGGACAAATTCACAACAAATAAAATACTGTACAGTTACTAAAATATACTCAGGTATAGTTATATATGCAACTGGACAGAATAATTTAAAGAAATAAATGTGCTTGTTTTAAAAAATGTAAAAAAAAATTTAAAAAAATGTCATAAAGAACAGAACAAATAAAAGATTCAGCTTCAGAGTTTTGAAAATCTAAAAAAAAGCTGGAAAAAAAAACTTTAACAAGAAGTCTTTCACTGAGCCTCATCTGTTTGCTACTAAAAGAAAATAAAGAACAAATCCTACTTTCTTCCAACCTTTCCAGTCACACATACCATATATTTCTTAAATGAACACGTCATTTAGGTGTCAGCTCAGTTCGAGCTGGCTAACGAGTCCAGTTCGGACCACTCCCACCTCAATCATTAGGCCCCGCCCCCTTCCCGCGGTGTGGAAGTAATCCCAGCAGAAGCAGATCCGATGTTCAAACTGTTGCTCGGACCCTGTGCAGCTGGAGCTCTCTGGGAAACTAAAACCACCTTCATCCGTGTGAGTCTGGACATCAGAATGAAGCGAAGCCTCAATTACAGCTCATCAGACAGCGAGTTGGATGACAATGTGGAGGTGGAGAAGGACAGTGGCGACGAAAATGGGTAGGATTTTTTTTTTTTCAATAACTATTACATGTTACATCTTAGAATTTACATTTTATATATTATATTTTATGCCCTTTCTAGGTTAAAGATATATTGTGCCCACAAATTATGTCATGTTTTACAATTATTAAAAAAAAAAAAAAAATTGAGACATATTTGCCTTTCAGTCCAGCTGACTCTCCAGGATCGATGTCACCCTCCACCACCACTACACAAGTTCAAGCAAGAAAAAGGCGCAGAGGGGTATGCAAGCATCTAGCACTGACTTTTCTAAACCTCAGTTCTTTTCTTCCTACCTCTATTCACAATTATTATTGTATCTGTTTTTAATTCATGTTATATATTTATATTTTCAATCTGTTTTCTGATGAAATATTGATATGTCTTTATAATGAAATGTTTACAAATAGATAATAGAGAAAAGGAGACGTGACCGGATCAATAATAGCCTGTCAGAGCTGAGAAGACTGGTACCAAGTGCTTTTGAGAAGCAGGTGAATTACTCTTCCCCTCATTACATCCTGAATCCAAACAGATAGTTTTGCTTTTTTTTTTAAATGCAGATTATAGCCAAATTCAGTTGAAATTTGTGTAAAGTAACAATATTGATCTTCCTGCTTTTCAGGGATCAGCTAAATTGGAAAAAGCAGAAATTCTGCAGATGACAGTGGACCACCTGAAGATGCTTCATGCGTCTGGAGGAAAAGGTGAATAACCCTCTGACGTTATAATGCAAACCAGAACTTTCTGCTTCAGGTTGGATATTCCTGTTGTCTTACCTGACAGGTTCCTGTTGTCTTGCCTCACAGGTTACTTTGAGGCTCATGCTCTTGCTAAGGATTACCGCAGTTTGGGCTTCAGGGAGTGTCTGGCAGAGACGGCCCGTTACCTGAGCATCATCGAGGGCCGGGACAGTACAGACTCCCTGCGGGTCCGCTTGGTGTCCCACCTCAGCAACTACGCCTCTCAGAGGGAGGTGCACACTGGACTGGAACACTTTGCTTGGGGCTCGGCGTATGGAACATCCCCTCTCCCCCACCATCTTCTTCTACAGCACCCTCAGGGCAGGACACCTGCGCCCAGAACAAACAGCAGCCCACCCTCTTCCTGCTCCTCTTCGTCTTCTTCATCTTCCTCATCCGGTGAGGTTTCTGGAACATCCAGACTCAGTATGCTATCCCCCACAGAGTCTCTCAGGGTGCCTCCTAACGGCTCCTTACCCCTCAGTCTGCCTGTGCCGACATCTAAGTTGTCCCCACCTCTCGTCTCGTCTCTCTCCTCGCTTTCGGCCTTCCCCCTCTCCTTTGGGGCCTTTCCTCTCATCTCCCCAACGGCCCTCGGTACAGTGAGTCCCACCTCCACCATGTCGAAGCCTTACAGGCCGTGGGGCATGGAGATTGGGGCGTTCTGACGCTGAGCACTGGACTCAAGGCAACAGCTGAGCTGTGCCCACCATCACCAACAAATCCTGCTTCAACTGTTCATATGGCAATAAACTAAAGGAAAATGAATCAAAAGAATTTTATTTTGCTTAGAAATAAGTTTGAGAAGTTGCAGGTGAGCGTAATGCCCTTTTAGAATTTAATTTACTTAAAAGGTGAATATGTTTTTATTCACTATTTGATGAATAAAAAGCTTAATTTAGGTAGTCTTTTCACCTCCAGGTTGAGGACTGAAATAAAAATATGAATGAGCCATGATAGATTGATTGTAGAGGAAATGTACAGATATAATTAAAAAACTGTGTAAACTGGCGACCACCAAGGCTGGACATAGGAGGATATGGGCCCCTGGGCTAGAGTTTTGGTGCCCACTCAATTTTCTTTTACCTATGCAAGTTATAAGTAAATATCACGAAAACTGTCCAAACCACTAAATAAAAGGAAACTAAAGTTTCGTTTGAACAAATAATAACTTTGTCATCTATTGGTAACAATGAGACAAAAGCATTATAACTATGCCAGTCCTCTCTGTGGCTTTTTAACCACGTCACTGAAATACACCAAAAACAAAGGAGGCCTGGAAGATGTGCTTAAGGTTTGCTGCTGTTGCACCTGAAGTATTTGGGATTAAATAGATGCCTATGATATCATAATTTACAAACAGTTGTATAGTGATGTTTAACAAGAAAATCTTGGCTTATAATTTTTCTTTGAATGCCTGCAGAACATGTGTTTGCCTGATCTCCATTCATTGAAAAATAAACATTTGAGGTGAGCAACAACTTAAGATACTGCCCTAGTTAGTCTGGCCCAGTTGATTACAGATGTCTACATTTTAAAGTTGTTTAATTTGTTCTGTTTTATTTAGCAATATTGCAACTTTGTGAAAAAACGTAAATTTAATGTTGTATGGACTACATTTGGAAAAACACGTGTCTTGAAACTTAAAAATGATTGTTTATGTATCGGTTATACTTTTTTTTTTTTTTACAATAAAGTGGGTCCAAAACAAATTTCTGGCATTTTTCTGCTTTATTTAATCCTCAACATTTTTGAATAAACTTATTCCTTTGACAAAATCTGATTATCTGATTATAGGCTTCTTCTCTAATCAGTATTTATGCTGCAGGTGCATTATAGCAGCAGCACCATGGAAGTTCATTATAAGTTAATAAGATCCAGGTTATTAACTGGAAAGCAGGTCCTTTGCCATGTGCCAGGTTTGAGTAACAGAATCCAAAAGCATTGTTGCCCTTATGAATACCCAGGAAATCATTAAGAGCCAGAGGAAATCCTTTACAATGTTACCCTGACCTCACCAGCCTGGGCTGGTCTGGAACGGAGACAATAGTGTGAACAGGATGGGGACATTGGTGGAGAAAGAGTTATTAAGTATCACCAACGCTAAAGCAGATGGTCTCATAAATCACATCTTGACGTAAATGGGTTGTTTCTTGTTTGGTTTCTATAAATTAAGATTTTTTAGAGGCTCATTGTTTTAGTGAGGCTGTTTTATCCTTCTAGAGCACCCAAGGGGTAAAATGTGTTCTTAATATGTTGTCTGCAGACTAAAGCCACACACTCATCTAAAATATATTAAGGTTGTTTAATTTACCATCTTCTGATAAGCAAATCTATAGGTTGAAAACAAGGCCACAAGCAGGTCACTGTTTTTAAACAAAACAGTGACCTGCTTTGCAAATTGAGACTTAAGTCGGATGCTGCCACCTGTTGGTAGAAGATCACTCTTACACTAATAGATTTTGAACAGGTGACACTTTTTGTGGAAACATGAAAAAGTTGTGCAAGCCAGGGCTCGTTCAAGGGTTTCAGATTAACCTATTATTATTATTATTATTATTATTATTATTATTATTATTATTATTATTATTATTATTATTATTATTATTATTATTAAACATAAAAAACAAGTATGTCTTTATCTTTCATTGATTGTTTTTCTGTACTATAGACAATATTAAGTTTTTATTATAATTAATTTGCAATTAACAATCATTCTTTATGTTTGTGATGAAATGTGTTCAATAGGAATGTTAGGAACTCATCATTCAGATCTATTTTGAATTGTTTTTGGTTGATCATAAAACCAATCAGACTAATAGAGTTTATCAGTGTCTTTGCTTGTAATACCTTTAGAGATAAAAACTTGGTTTCTATAAATAGAAAACGCAAATTCCAAGCATGATGTACAGCTATATTGGTTTGTCCTCTCTGTTTATATTACCATTGAAAACATTCATATGGTTTACTTGAAATGTATTACTTAGACTAAATGAAATGAAATGAAAAACGTTTTTTTGCAGACTGCAGTTCTCAAGGTGTGTAGATAACTGGTTCTTTTATTTGGCAGTTTACAATTCCCCTTGTGTTTTATTACAGAAACGTAATAGATGGTGCATGCCATGTTCACAGAACTCCCAAACCTTTATTCAGCAAAGCTTTCACAGAGAAAAATATGAAGAGGAAAAAAACACAAGCAGCAGACTACGCAGGCAGATATCAGTGGTATTCTGAAGGTTAAAAAGAGACTACTTCAATGTGCTGTATGTAAAGCTTTTTGCATCCATTATCTACCTAAACCTCTAAGGAGAAAAGATGCTAATGATGCCTAGTCGCCCACACAGACATACTTTGGGTTCACACTATCAAATAGCAAGATGGGAGCAACAGCACATTCCACTGTCCAAGACACTGTATGATACCAGTTTGGTCTCATAACATTCATTCATTTTGTGAGGCTCATCTCCAGAGATCCCAGGAGAGCTATTTATTTGGCAAATGACTGGTTGAAAAAAGGTGTGAATATGCAGATGTATAGTTACTCCCTTTAGGCAAATACATTCCTAACAACAATACAATTCATTTCAGAGGAAGTGGTCTGAATCTATGGGTGCTGAGCATGAGTAGGCGGCATGGGGGAGATAACAAATGCGATATACCCAAACCAGATATGCAGCGTACATATCGACTGTCACTCTTCACGAAACATACAAATATTTTATCAACATCATCGTCGTCATCGTCATGACATCATCAGAAAACACTGAAAATCCTCCATCTTCTCCCAACTCCCAACACTGAGGCCTTTCAAATGATAAGAGTTGTGGTGTAAAACTTGAAGAACATAAACAGCCACTAACAAAAAGACAGAGAGCTAGCTAGCTAGATAAATAAATATAATGTTGGCTATCAAGAAAGATTGATAAGTAGCTTTCTACAGTATCTGTTTATCTAACTAGCTAGCTATATTGATAAAATGTTGGCTATCAAGAAATTTAGCTAACTAGCTTTCAGTCTATTTATCTAGCTAACAAGACACAGAGAGAGGGAGATACAGAGAGCGAGACAGGAAGCTATCTGGCTAGCTAGCTAAACAAATAGCTAACCCGCTATCTATCTATCTATCTATCTATCTATCTATCTATCTATCTATCTATCTATCTAGTTTCTATCTAGTATGCTATCTAGCTAGATAGCTAATTAGATAGATAGATAGATAGATAGATAGATAGATAGATAGATAGATAGATAGATAGATAGATAGATAGATAGATAGAT
>CAEFZY010022227.1:0-46193 GCA_903066815.1 Brachyrhaphis roseni | reverse complement strand
TATTTGTTAAAAAAGTTTAAAATATCCAATAAATTTTGTTCCACCTCACGATTGTGTCCCACTTGTTGATTCTTCACAAAATAATATAAATTATAGATCTTTATGTTTGAAGCCTGAAAAGCTGCAAAAGATTGAAAAGTTCAGAAAGACAGAATCTACAACACAGATATTTCCATGGAAGAGTCACTCCTTTCATGCAGCAAGCTGCTGCTATAAAAAACATTTTAATGTAACTCAGAGGCTCTGAACTTTTCGCTGTGACTCAAGTTTTGTTTTATTTGGGAAGACGTCGGTGTTTCAGAGTTTTTGTCCCCAATCACCAGCTGGTATTGATGATTGGGTTTATGATCATATTGGACTGCTGCGAATGTAGGAGTCAGATTATTGCATTCATGTTGGAACATCATAAACTCAAGCTATGAACGATCAACTGGTTACAGGTAGATTCAGTTAAACCCACCTGCTGCCCCGACGGGTTCTGTGTTTATGATGTAAAACACTTTAAACTGACTGGTTGCTGAAATGTGTTATACAGATAAACTTGACAGAGTGACGTGCAGCAGCAGCAGCAGCAGTTCTCTGACTTTATGGGATGAACAGAAACTCGCAGAGGGACACAAAGCGCAGGCCGACAGACGGTGGTCATTTAAATGACGTCATCATTTGATTTTGTGATATTCATTTTTTCACAACAGTAAAAAAAACTCGCCGGTGTTCCCCTAAGCGACTCGGCCGCCTTACCTGGCAGGTACTCCACGGTGGACGGCTGGCGGTCCACGAGGCTCGGCCTCTTGGGCTGGACCGGGCCGTCGGCCGGATCTGCGTCCGCGTACGCCCCCAGGCTGTCGGTGGACTGGCCCAGGCTGAGCGCCAGGCTGAGGCTGGCGTCGCCGGGCGTGTGGCTGTGAGCCGCGCTCGGCTCCTTCGGCCGCTCCCCGTCGGCCGACGTCTCTGACGACGGCCGCTGGGCCCGGTCTGAGGCTGGTGCCGGGTCCGGAGTGCTGGGCTGGAAGACCGGGAAGTCGATCCGCTCCAGCTTCCCACAACATTTCTCCTCCAGGATCTGAGCACGACAGAAGAGGCAAACTAAACCTGCTTTCCTCCAGGTGGAAACAAAACAAGCCAACGGGAAAATACTGAATCAGCTGAACGGTAAGACAGGCTCATATCGGTCCAATAGAGTTTCAGAATAATAAGGAAAATACCTTATTGTTAAAATATCAGAGTTAATTGGTGGACGAAAGGAAGGAAAGATGGATTTGTAAAACAACTGGAAAACCTTTTCCGTTATTCTTATTATTTATCAGCAGGGAAATGTTTCCATAAACATGAATTGTTCAAAAAGACGATTATGTTATTTCTATGATTTCAGTTCAAAGTCAAGTTCAATCTCACAGAGAACAAAGAAATATTCTCTAAACAGGAAACGGACTCCACTTCCTGTCTGGTCTGTCAGAAGTTGGACTGCAGCGTAGATATCTAGAAATAGATTGAACTGGTCTGCAGCGTAGATCCTGACCTGGTAGAAGTCGTGGTTGGCAGCCTGGATGTCAAATGGATCATCTCGAGGCGCCTGCTTCCTGCCACAGTTACAGGCACTGGTGGAGCGCCCCCTGCTGTTATGGTTCATGATGGGCGGGTTGTGGTCCAGGTCCGGCTTCTCACCTGCAGAAATGACATTAATTTGGGAGGCAAACTGCTGATAAAATTATGATTAATTGTCAACTATTAGATTAAAATTAATTCCAATTGATTAACTAATAATGTTCACTTAAACTGTATTCATCAACAGCAGGGCCAGGAGCCGCTAGCTGTCCGGCGGAGCGTCTGACCTGGCTGAGGCAGCAGGTGGAACTTGTGCACGCAGTGTTGGTCCGTCAGGCTGCGTTCCTCACACAGCTGGTGACCGTTGCTCCAGAACTTGTAGCAGTCTTCGTGAAGCTGCACCGCGTAACGTTGGAAGGCCACGCCTCGTGCGTGCTGGCTGTACACCCGCAACGCCTGCGCCAGCTGGTTCTTGTGGACCGTGGTGGTGTAGTTGTGAGGGAGGTTGGACTGGTAGGCGCTGTGAGCCAGAGGCAGAGCTTTCTGACACCGGTTTTCTGAGAACTTTGTGTCGGCGTCCAGAAAACCATCCAAGACCTTCACCTGGCTTTGCACCTTAGTGGCCAGCTCGGCCAGCTCCTCGTCGGTGTTGGCGATCAGGACCTGGTAAAGTCGAGAAGCCAACTGGACCCACTTGGTGAAGGTTGGCAGCTCAAAGTGGGAAGGTTGGGGGTTGCGGCCAACGCTGTCGTCGAAGCCCTTCTTGGTCAGAACCAGGTCGACGTGCTGCCAGAGGAATTCCTTCAGGCTGCAGTCCACCAGCTGGCCAGCCATTGGGCCGCCGGACTCCCTGCTGCCGCTGGGCTGCCGAGCTGACCTACGCATCTGCTGGTACCTCCTCGGCCCGGTGAGGACCGGGGCGGAGTCCTGCTCCGACAAAACACAGTTGGACCTCAGCTGGCCGAGCAAAGCGCCCACCGGGTCCTGATCAGCTGCTGGGATCACGTAGACGAAAGCCTGGTTGGCGGGCACCGTGAACAGACAGTTGCTGCTTTGGTTGGTGAGGACTCGGCTTTTACGGAAGATCCGGTAGATCTGGTCCTCCAGAGCATGCTGCAGACGCCTCCTCGGGGAATGCTTCTTGGGCTTTTCGGGGTTTCCTCCAGAGTCCGAGCTGTTCCCAGAGACCTTTGGAACAGCAAAGAGAAGAGAACCAGTTACTCTGTGAGCAGCAGACTGGCCTTTGGGAGCTCCGGGACGTTTCCTACTGGCCTAGCAACTGAGGGGTGGGGCTAAAGGTCAGCTTGAGCTTAGAGCTGCAGAATTTAACTTTTGTAGAAATATATTTTTTACATATTTTATTGAAACTGTCGCTATATTACTTTGCTATGAGATAATCTAGGGAAAAAAATCAAGCTCCTCTCTCTTCCCCCAGAGCTAACTAGAAACAACCAATCAGCAGGGAGCTGTCAATCACAATCTTGTGTGGTGCTGCTCATCCCAGTTTTCCCTTCCCTATTGGTCTCTGCTGTGCTCAGCTAGCATAGCCACCAATGACGGCGAATGGCCGATAAATGGTTTTCCTGTAATAGTAAGTTCTTTCTCCACCATTAGCACATTTAGCAGCACATACACCGTGTTCCAAATTATTATGCTAATTGGATCTAAGTGTCATAAAGATAAAATTTTTTGTTGTGCTATTAAATTTATAGATGGTTTTGTGTGTCAGGCTCTTTGAATCACTATAATAAATTTCAGAGAGCTGGTTGATTAGTTTGTCTGCTGAGCTCAATTAAAGGAAATCTACTTAAGGAGGATGTTCCACATTATTAATCAGGCCACAGGTTTCAAGCAATATGGGAAAGAGAAAAGATCTCTGCTGATGAAAATCATCAGACAGTGTAGTGCTGTAAAACAAGATATGAAAACATTAGTTATTTAACGGAAACTGAAGCGTTATCGTCGTACTGTGAAGAGATTTATGGCTGATTCTGAATCCAGTTCATATCAAAACAGCAGCAGGAAGATTTTCTGACATCCTGCAAAGAAATTCAAGCAGAAACTTTCCACAAACTCACAAGTTGAATGGATGTAAGAATTGTGCAGTAATATCAAAGAAGGTCCAATGTTAACATGTAACTCAGTCTGTTAAGATGGTTTGATTGATTTTAGTACATGTGACCACTTAATGCTGCACATTCAAAGAATGACTGTTTGTAGTTCTTTGTTTAGAAAATCTGCTGTGGATAATAATTTGGAACATTTTGAGTTTTTGATTTTTGAAAACAATCCTGTCGTCATGGGAGCTTTGTTCAGTAACATCTGATTTATACTGTAATAGTTCATGACTTGAAAATTATACTGACCATCATTTGACCATTTAAGAAAATCTGAGAAAATATCACTTGCTTAATAATTTGGAACATGGTGTAAAAAAATGGCATTTGCTGAAAGAACAACTAAGCTGTAAATCCTGTAAATGTGTGTCAGCATTAAAAAAATAATCAATGTGGCAACAGTTTACCCGATTAATCAATTAATCGTTCAGGAAAACGATTAATCAATTAATCGTTCAGCAGCAGCTCTACCCATATCTAACCAGTTTCCCTCAGTGGATGATTAAAGCTGCATCATTTTAACTTCCTACCACTGACTTAGGAAACCCCAAACCACTCGGTGGACAGAGAGGAGCTTTACGTTTCCTCTGCAGCTCTGAAGTGAGTGGCAGTGAAATGAGAGGAATGTGAAAAGAAACTTTTCTCAATAAATAAACCTTAAAAACTGGGTCACAGACAAGAAATATTGAAGGGACTTAAGAGGCAGAAGCCAATTTCCCCCCGCGGCCTGCGAGGCAAATATCGTTCTCCGTCTGGCAGCTCAGGCAGAGGATCTGGTGAAACGGAGGGTGGAGACGTGACCTAGTTTTACAGTCGTGTGGCTGAAACAATCAAAACAGCTACATGATTAATTCTGCGTCTGCACACACTGAAACTTGATTCAGTTGTCACTTAAAGAAGCCGAATTCACCAAGACAGAAGAAAACGAGGCCGTTTCCAACCCAAAGACTAAACAGCATTTCATTCATCTGCTGCCGGTTCAGATGATACTAATATTTATTTGTCCCAGTTTATTTTTAATCACGGTAAAAATAACATAATGGTACTACAATAGAAATAAAATTAGTCTTTTTATAACCAAGCTTTTATAAGTACAACCACGTTTCACCACAAAGTCGACTTTGCTACGTCTAAATCAGAGTTTATTCAATTTATTAAATTTTGAAAGAACCATTTTTATAACAGAATACATTTGTTTAATCGAGCCTTAAAGAATTAGAAAACTAAATAAAATTTATCCTAATGCAGAAAATGTGCATCATTTTAAGGTTTTGGATCTCCAGTGAATTACATCACAAAAAAATAACAGATAACTTTAATTGGTTGATTTAATCCATTTTTTACAATATAGTGTCATAATAACTAAACAAAACAGAGACTTTCCTATAAGTATTTACACTCATCTTCACATCATGTACGTCTGAACGATTAATCAGATAATTGTGATTAATCGATTATTGAAATAACCGTCAACTAATTTAATAACTGATCTACAATAAAGACTCAAAAAAGAACATTTGCTGAAGGAATTATTGCCAGAGCAATAATTAAAACAAAAGTGTAAAAATATATAAACTTTTTGCATTTAACAAAAAAATAAAACTGTCAATATGTTCAACCCAAAACTCAGTTTTAGTTTAACCCACTCAAAATTCTGTGAAAAAACATCGTATTATCTTTTCCTATCCTACTCTTAATCAGTTAATCATCAAATTAATCAACAGATCAATAATCCAGCAGAAAAGTCTGAGTTTTTCACATCATTTATTTACAAATGATTAATCGTTCTCTAAAGGAATACTGTTATTGCATTCCTTTTGTTTAATAAATAACATTTACTCAGATTGTATTGTAATCGATTGCGTAACAAAATTTTGCACAGAAAGTATTGAGAATATTAGAGGGATGGTCGTTTTTCCAGGGTTCAGTTTTGTTTTAATTTGATGAGGTTCATCAGCATTTCGGCTGCAGCAGCAAGAAACAGGATTATATTAATCCTGGGAGATATAAAAACACTCATAAAATGCAGCATGTCGGTTTAATAGACTCCACAGATGCAACTACAGTCAGACGTGTTTGCAGATGCTGCAGCTTTCACACTAGATTTGTACGTAATTCTATATCTTTTTATATAAGATATCTTGTTGCTCTTGTAAATGATAGTACTTCTGTGTGAGGGTGTGAATAATAATCAGCTTTTGTCAAAACAACTCATTAAATAAAAAATACTCACCTTTAGGGCTTTAAAGTGTGCATAGTGACAACTCTATGACTTAGTGGCTTTTTGGGTATTGATTAAAGTATTTTACATTATTTGTGAAATACTTTTATTTTAAATATGTTTTATTTAAAATAAATACATATTTAAAATCAAAAATATAAATTAAATTAACATGTCATTATACAGAAAGTAATTTGATTAGGGCTGGAACGGTTAATCGCATTAATCATCAAATAATTTAGAAATTGATCAATATTTTACCTTCAGCTGAAACTACAAAATGTATTTATATTTTACATTTAAGATAAAAAAAAGAACATCTTTGTTTGTAAATATGTTTACAAAGAAGCATCATCATTTTAGCTTCATCTGGTTTAAATTCAATGATGTTGTTTTGCATTTTAGGTGAAAAATGCAAAAATGCTGTCTACCTGCTTCAAGGTTCGACATATTTATTCAAATTAATATTTGGTTGCAACAGATGTAGGGTTGAAATGATTAATCAGATTCATTGTGATGAATCGATTAATAACTAATTATTAATCGGAAAAAGGCAATTTAGCAGTAATTAAGCCTAAACTGAACAGATGTAGATTTTCATCTAAAAAAGATTTTAGATGAAAGATTTTCATTCTGTTATTGCATTTTAGACATAAAGAGGGATATTTTTGTTTATTTGCATCTTTTAATGTAAAAACAAAAAAAATCAGTTTAAAGATCCAGTTTTATATCTGATTAGCTGTCAGAATAATCGATTAGTTCAGGTAGAGAAACGCCATCATCCCTCCCAGCTGCTCAACCAGCCAGACTTTAGTAATACTTATCATTTGAAAGCTATCCTGATTTTAGCAGCCATGTTTGCAGAAGGAGAAGGAAACAGTCTTTGTGACAGTTTACTGCAGCAGCTGGAGGCTGTGTTGGCTCGCTGTGTGTGAATGTTGCACAGCGTGTCCGTCTGTTTGTTAGCCATCGTTTCCCGACCGGGATGTGCTCAGCTCTCCATCCACTCACTGGGACTGGCAAACAGCGTGAGAGTTTGTGTGTGAGCAGAAAAAACTCCCAACTGTTTACATCTGGTTGCTATGGCGAATCAGCGAACGCTAATGAGCCGCAGCAGCTGTTAGCATCCAAACTCAGCATTCCCGTATCTTCACACACGACTAGCTAACCGTGTTTACCAGAGGTGACAAACTGGAAACTATTCTAGCTAGATTTAAAAACAATAACAAATATATTTCTGGTTGATCGTTTTTTATCTATTTATGTTTTTATGATTCATTCTTCTTTGATTTTGCTCAGGTTTGTATTTTAGTAAAAATCACAGGATGGTTGTTGTCCCTTTCACTGTTAAAATAAATTAAACTTAAATCTGGATCAACACTTTGTAAGATGTTAAACTGCCAACTTTTTCCCCCATTAGCCTCTTTCCTGTCTGAATACTTTCAAATAAAGGCCACTAGACAACAAAACCTCAAAAACAAAAAAGACGTTAAAAACGCTGATAAATGTGGATGTTTGGAGATATTTCATGTAGGTGAGAGAAAGAAATAAATGTCACCAGGTGAGTAATTATCTCCTGATAATTATCTCAACAAAGATTTGCTAATTTCTTCCTACGGAGTGAAAACTGAAAGTTTTCGTTACGTAAACAGAAGAAAACAAAGCGGAGCAGCTAATCAGGTTCTATTCATCGGCTGCACAATGATTTTAATCAGCTGGCTGCTTTTCAGACTTCCTGAAGGAAAATCTTTTTCAAAATGTCGAGTTCAGAGCGACAACAAATCTGTACACAACGGACTAAAAACAGACTCAATCTGATTCTTGCAACGGTAAATTTTCACATTTTGTCACATTAAAACCACAAACTTTTATGGATTTAGTGTTTTACATAAAAGATTTCTTTTATTTGCACTGAAAGAGTTCAGATTTTATTTGGAAAGACAAATTAGAAAAACACGTATTCGTCTCTGATCATAGCAAACATTTTTACGGTTCTGCAGTCGTAGCATGATATAAAGTCCAAAGCTTCAGCAGCTTAATGAGTATGAACACTTTTGATGCCAAATGAGGAACATTTTTCCAATGTTTTTCTTATTGATCCAAAATCGGTATTATCGGTATCGACCGGTAAGAGTCTGATCGGTGCATCTCAATTTCCTCTGGCACTAAAATATCTCAAACTGATTTAGTTTGAGATATTTAGCTTCATAATTAATAATCGTAAAGAATCCTGTCAGATGATCATTAATGTCACCGTTTGTGAACGGTGGAAGTATCGCTGCACTGCGCTGTCCCTCATTCAAAGGTCAGACAGTAAAAAGTGTTTCTTAAACAAATCCAGTGGTTTGCTCTGAGCTTTGCACCTTTACACACTTAACCTGCAGCACCGAGAAACAGATCGATCAGGAAGGCAGCAGCACGGCTTCACACCTGCTCTGCTGTGTGGGAAACCCCACAGACATCACTTCCTTCCTCCGTCGAACACCAGGAGGCGCTCAGACTGTCGCCTCTCTAGGCTGCTAAACCTTTCTAAAAGGAGAACAAGATGTAGATGTCTGACTTCATCATCCCGTCCTTTCAGTTAATTTAAAGAAACAAATAAAAACATTTTTCCAGAGATTTGGTAAAAGATACGAGTGCCATTCCACCGACATTTCAACGAAGCTTTGTCTGGTTATATTTCCAAACGTCTTCTTCATTCGCATCTAAAACTGGTTTTAATCAGAAGATTAAAGTTTAGCCTTCAACACATCCAGAACACAAAAGTAGCTCAAAATCGCAGATTAAAGATGAACATATTGATGATGACGGTTTGTCTGCTGTCATTTTAATTTGTTACACATCTTCTATACCACTGCTACTAATGATTATTTTATTAACTGAATATTCTGACAATTAATTGACTAATCAGATGAACAAATTGGCACATTCTGCAGATTGTTCATATTTTATACAATATTAGAAATACATAAAAAATGCAAATAATTCATTTCCTGATTTCAATAAGAAAAACTTTTTATTGCATAAAACGTAAAAGTTTCTAGTGCAAATATCTTAAGACAAAACTAAGTAACAAGTAACATTCCAGCAAGATGTTTGAGGTTATTTTATGTAAATAATTCCTTAATATTGATGGAAAGGTTCAAATTCAAGACTATTTCACAAAACTGTTTGTTATAAGTTTAATAATGTGACAGTTTTTAGATCAGGATTTTGTGTTTTTGGAGTGTATTTGTTGATGCCGTGGCAGGAAGCCGTGAGGTGTTACCTTAAAATAAATCCCCAAGTTGCTTCCAGTTAACTAAAATGTGAATTAAGCTCATCATCATCTGGGCTTCAGAAATAATTTTATGAATTAGAAGCAAATAAATTCATTTTGGTTTAAATCAGGAAACTTTTGTCAGAAAGTGAGAAAAAGAAAAGATGCATGTAAACATCTGCTTTCAACTGTAAATGATACACAACTGAAAACAAAATGAAATAATGTCAAACTTTGATTTAGTTACTGGCACAAGAGAGAAAAAAACAACAACTTGTGTGAAGTAAAGACGGAGATGAAAGAGGATCTGAATACACTCTCATCTGTGTGTGGGGAACAATTTCAGAGGAAATCCCCCCAGTACAGTGTGGAAACTCATCCTGCTGTCTGGTTACGTTGTGGCGGCGCCGCCCCGTTCCTCTGAACCAACGTGTGTGTCCTTGTTCCACGATGCAGAGTTATGCAGACTGTCATACGACTCCCAGGAGGAGAGGAGCAGCGAGGTTTCTCTGACGAAGAGGAGTTCAGCTCTGGTCTCTGGAGACGAAGCTCGACACTCTGCCTCTGCATCGCCACACAAACATTCCTGGTTCTCTGCAGTCAACATGTTTGCACTAGGAAGGTTGTCTTTACTCACAACCTCCATTTTTCTTTCTGTTTGAGTTGAATCAGCAGATTCACAAATCTGATGCCTGTTTGATTCCTGCTTCTCAATCTGCAACTTAAAGGTGATCACTAACACTAACAGGTTAGGACAGATCTATGATCTTTTGCAAAATAATATCCAAAGTACGGCCCGGGGGCCATTTGCAGCCCTCGAAATGTTTTTGTGCGGCCCTCAATCGTCATTTAAGACCCGATAAATTTGGTTTTCCAGGCAGTTGGTGCAGATACACATTTAAAAACAAAGTTTTGTATTCATCCAGATTTCAGCTTTAAATTTAATTTATCTTAATAGTAAAAGGGACAACAAACATTTTATTTTAATGTTTTTTACTGAAATAAAGTGAATCATAAAGCATAAATAGATAGAAGATGAACAACCTGAAGGAAATGGTTTGTCGTTTTTAGATCTGGTAAAACCTTTTGTGCTTTAAATCAGATTTCAGTCTGAGCTGTTTTAGGGTCTCTGTCACTTTAAATCCAGCCAGGCTGCTGCTGGCCACGCCCCCAACTCAATGTTTACACTCACACAGCAAAATGTCAGCAAACAGATGCACTATTATACAACCGTACCTCTTTGAAAAGCATTAGTGGAGCCTCCTGCACAACCAACCAGAATGCAGCAAGTGGTTTCTGGATGGTGAGTCGACAACAAAAATCTCATCTTTTCCAGCAGCCATTGTACAGCGTTTTAAATGACCCTTTAAAGCCATTGTGCAGTGCAGAAACCAAAAACATTAACGGATTTTCAGAAATCAACCAGGTGTTTTTAAATGCTTGGTTTGCTTATAGAAGCAGATGGAACTCAAATAAAAGTACAAAAACATGAAAAAAGTGAATTTTCCATGAATCCATCATCTCTGCAGATGCAGATAAACTTCCAGAACAGTTGCCATATTTCTGCAGTTTTAACTAAAATAATAAAAACAGAAATAAAACCTTTTACGATCTCTCTTCAGATAATATTTCTGACTGTCTTTTCTCTTTGATTTCATTTTTTATGCGACCTTTCTCATCACTCTCACAAAATGAAGCAGCAGAGCGCTGCAGGGCGTTTTGAAAGGGGACGTGGCCCCTGGCTCCTCGGCGGAGGCCCGGGTCAGAGCAGAGAGCTGCAGCGGTAATTACTGAGCGACTGATTGCTGACAGGACCTTCCAGCAGCCTGTGGTTAGCTGCATGGAGGCGAAGGAAGCCTGACACATGCTCTGCTGACGACTCGCACTCTCAGGGCAAAGATGTTATTTTCTCTTTCTGAAAGCTGCAAAAAACAACAAACTCCGTCAACTTCAGTCTGAGTCTCTGTGGAGGCGAACGGAGCAGATTATTTACCTCCTAAAACGTAGACGTACCATAGAAATAATTCTTGAAGGTGAATTTAAAAAGCAACCCGGCTGGAGTGGGAGGAATGTGTGATTGCACCAGTTCTCCAGTTCCCAACTGGATGATGCCGGTTTCTTCGGCAGGCTGGTCATTTGGGAGCGGTGGGGATGGAGCGGACGCTCCAACCCTGCGTTTAACCGACCGGTCCTTCCCAGCCGAGTGCTCAGCAGAACACTCTGACATGGAGCAACGCTAACCGGACCGGCGCAGAACCTCACGCTCTGAGGCAGATTCAGGACTATATCGTCTTATTCTAAAAGATGAACTAATACTTCTATGAATCTGCAGCATCAGAGCAAAAAACTAATGCAGAAGCTAATCAGTCTAACCTACACACACGAACAAAACATCGACGCTTTGAGGGATTTTATAATGAAAAGTTAATAAAAATGAAGTTTCTCTGTCTGGAAATGTATTTTACGAGAAAAGGACCAGACAAACATCTTTGTGTGAAATATTGAAATATATTTAAATATAGAAATGTTTGTTTTACATCAGAGAACTGAAGCCGAACAGAAATAAACCTTTAGACTGAGAGTCGGCGCACAGCTTCACTTATTACAGATAGAAACCAGAGATCAGGATGACCTCTGACCTTAAACAACAAGAGAAACTCATCCATGTGTTTATCTTTAGTCGCGTTTCTCTGGTCTTCTGGAGAAGCAGCATTCAGTTTCCATGCACCACAAATCTGGAACAAACTTCCAGAAAACTACCAAACTGCTGAAACAGTGGCGGGGTTTCCATTAAATACAAAATGTGATTAAAATCACAATAAGTTGAATAAGTTTGACATAAAGATTCATCCTCCTGCAACTGCTTCCTGTCTTCTTCTTGGTTTCCACCAGTAGTAACATCCTGTTCTGATCATGTGACTCGTGTTATTAAAAAAATAGGTTTTTTAATTTCCATGTTTCCCATTAAGCAAAATTATTTTCAAAATATCAAATGATTTGGTCAGTAGAAATGCAGCTGCTGACTTTCTTTATATCAAAACTAAAATCACTTTAAACTGCCTGGAACCTGAACAATCAATCATCAATAATTGCTTTTAAACCATCAGAACTGGTCAAACTGGAGCTCCAGTAAAATAAAACCCAAACCAGCAGCTGTCCTACCTCAGATGGTTTCTTGTGCGGGAGGCGGACCCAGGTGCTGCTGGTGCCGGTGTTCTTAGAGGACCTGGACCACGACGTCACCTGACCTGCAGGACCATTACAAACACAGATCAATAATCCGTTTCTGGTCCCTTTATGCCAAGGATTGTAATTAAACAAAAAACTCAAGTTTGTTTGAGATGTAAAATCTTTTGCTGCAGTTTGTTAAAAAACTGGAGAAATGCCGAAACGATGATGAGGGCTTAACAATGAATCAGCAGGAAATCTGCACAACAAACGTTATTATGGCGCGCAAAGTTTTTATCTTTTCAAATAAATTATTCTTTTATTTCTTATTTTATTTGTTATATAAAATAGATTACAAAGAATTTATAGGGTGTAAGTTGGCAGAGTTGGCCATTATTCTGATGTTATTTACATAATAACATAATAATATTGGTTATTATTATTACTTTGGGTCTGTAGTTTGTCCTGTCGTTTGTAATAATTTTGTTTATGTAAAATTACTTATTTGTTAGTATAGTATATTGAAAAGGCATGTAAATTAAGTAAATGTTGACTCCTTTTCAAACAGAAAACTAACACTAAGCTGATTATTTTTTTCTTGGTTAATCATGCACATTATACTGGTAACTAGTTTTTAACAACTTGTTTGAATTAAATTAATAAAAGAATAAATGAAATGGAAAAGCTGCCAAACAAACAGCGGCTGAAGGCTTTAACTGATGACGATCCATGAAAAGGTTAATTAGGTAACGACAATATAAATAACATCTTGTTAGCGCCCTGCTCCACTACGCTCCATTACGAGCTCATTAATACACAACTTAATTGTAATTAAGCCGAGGCTGCAGCCAGCATCCACCCACCACTTCACCCAGCAGCTCCACCGGGTTTCAACACTCCAACCATGTCTGACTGAGTCTGCATACCGAAGAACGATAAATAGAATTAGACAGCATCCTTTGGAATGAATTTGGGTTTAATTGGCACATCAGAGTCTGAGCGCGCCTCCCACTCGACATGTTCCCTCTATCGCCAGCAGAGCCGCTGCCATGCTGCTAGCGCCGACCGCTCAGGGAGGGCAGGCTGCCGCGCTGGCCTTCAGAGGTCACGACCTCTTCTACACAGACATCACACGCACGCCCACACACACGGTGAAGGAATGTGTATTTATCGATGAGGATTCAGCCGTACGCTTCTGGCTGCCAAACATTAAAACCTTTTTGCCTTTAGTTGCTACAAATGACCTGAAACTCGTCCTGAATGTCGGCCATTACAGCTAAAAACCATATTTACTGATGTTATATCGACACGTTGCATGTTGCTGTTTACATCCGGATGTTTCGCTGCAGGACAGAAAGACGATTCTTTTCTGTTGCTGAATACGGCAAAATGACACCTGGAGATTTGGGAATTATTAAGAAGTTACTGTCAGTTGTTTTCAGACCATTTTCCAGTAATATAATGGTAATGAAATAATAATAAAGCAAGAACAGATTCTGAAAGATCAATAAACATTAAATAAACATTTAATGTTGGAACTGGAAGACATTTTAAATATCCCAAATAAATAAACAAAACAACAAATAAAATGAATTATAAAGTCTCTGCTGGTTGAGACCAAAACACCAGACTGAAAACTTTTATCATCCAGTTTTTGGTAGAAAGAGAAAAACGATAAATCCTGACTGAGCTCATTTTCATTTATCCTGCGATTAATTGATTTCTTGGAGTGGCAGTGAACGGCCCGGAGCGTTGCCAGGGTGACGGGGGCATGATGAGGTCGTGTGTTTGGTTTTAGGCCCGGGTCTGCACAGCCGGTCCTGTCTGAAGGTTCCTGTGACCGAACCGGAGCAGCCGCTAACTCCACGCTGAAGCACCAAACAGACAGGAAGCTTACGCTCAATTACTCTTAATGAGGAGCACATTGCTCTCCTCATGCAGCCAGGCAGAGTTCTCCAGGACTTCACCAGAACTTTCAGGTTCTGGTGAAGTAAAAGTCCAGCGTTAAAGAGCAACATGAGCACTGGTCCAAGTTACATGAACAAAAAACCCATCAGAGCAAATATCACAGAACATCTGAACCAGAATGTGGGTGTAAAGATTTCTATCTGTCTGCAAAACTCAATGTGTAAATCTTCTTCACACTACACTGTAAAAACACAAAGTCTTACCAAATATTCTGGTTTAGTTTCTAGAGCAAATATCTTATAAGTGACTTTTCAGCAAGAAATAAGAGCTTCATTTAAGTAAATAATTCTTTAATATTGGTGAGAAAGTTCTAGATTATTTAACTTATAACAAGACATTTTATAAGTAACTTTTCAGTAAGATATATGAGCTTGTTTTTAGTAAAGAGAAGTAAATGAGATTATTTCACTTGTAAGTTAGTTTTGTTTTATTTCAACTGTACTATTAACCAATCCATAAAACTTTCTTTCAAACAGCTTTACATCAAAAAAACATAAAAATACAAAGTCAGAGAAACACAGTCAACAATTGAGATGTTTCAAAATCAACTCTAAGTAGGTGGACTTCCAGCTGGAGTATATTCCAGATTTGCTGCTACGATACAAACTAAACAAACACAAAAAATACCAGACAAGATTTTGTGTTTTTGCAGTGTAGTTCGGCTACCGCCTGGCAGCTGCTCGCCTCCGTCACCAGATAACCAAACATGCAGGCCAAGCCTACCATCATGGCTGCGTGTTAATTAGAAGCCGCACTCAGAGGCCCAGCAGCCAAAATTATCCTGGGCATCCTTCAATTAGAAACCTGATAACCTCCAGTGAGGTCAGGAGGAAACGCAGAGCAGCACAAACAGCCCATTAAAGATGCTGCAAAAATGCTGCACAGACCTGAGCCTGCAGGACGCGACGTCGACAGAGGTCCGGTCCGGCAGCGCCGCCAGAAAACAGCTTCATAATCACAACCAGAACCAGGTAGTCACAGCTTACATTCACTCCAGTACTTTTACTACGCTGTACTTTTTACTTTTACTTGAGTAATTTTATCCTGAAGTATTTCTGCTCTTACTTGAGTGAAATATCAGGATTTTCTTCCCACTGAATAAAAAACAAACATATTTTAACCAGAAACTCACCAGACACAGAGACGCCTGCAGCTTCTGTTAAAGTTTCAGAAGATTTGAAACATTTTATTTTATTTTTTGTCATTTACATGAATTATTGTCATTTTGTCCTTAAAATACCAAAATGTCCGCTATACTTTATATTTTAGTTCATCCGAATACGTAATTTTTAAATATTAAATGTTATTCAGTACTTGAATTGATGTTTTACAAATTATTTTTTTACCTTTACTTGAGTAAAAACACCTGGAGGAAGTTGTAATATTCTGGCCTCCTCAGGACACAAATCATTAAAAATGCTTCATTCTTTCTCTAAACTCCTGCAGAAATCTAATTTTTAATTGTCAGCAGTTCTCAAAACTCCATGTTTGACAGTAAATAGGGAAAATAAACTCTAATAAAATACATTTTCCACATCAGCAAGAGTAAAATGATCCTAAATATTTTGTTTCTGAAACATTATTTTTGCTGCTGCTTCACTAATCGATCACATTGAAACTTCTTGTCTCTCTATACCAAGAAAACGATTCCTGTCAACTGGAAACCAAAATAGTTGGATTTATTGATATTTGGAAATCAGTTTTAGAAAATAAACAGCTGGGGGCGATGCAACACACGCCCCAAAAAACTAAAAGTAAAATATCTGCACTGATAAAGAAATATTCAGCCTAATATCTGTTACTGACCTTTATTATTAATAAGTTAACTGAATTACTTTGTTACTTAACATTACTTTGACTGAACATAAAAACTGATTTTATCTTATATTAGCCATTAGCTAAAGTAATATTTGCATTTTTATAAAATGGTACTTTGTAGATTCAGTGATTGATTTATGCATTACAGTGAACCCTCGTTTTTCTCGGGTGTTACGTTCCAAAAATAACCCGATAGGTGAAATCCGCGAGTAGAAACCGTTATTTTTTTTTTTTTACAATTATTATACAATGAAATAATACATTGAAACCAAAGAACAAAACCTTTTTGCAGGCCCAAGCATTTGTTTAACAAATAAAAGTACCGTATAAACATTTTTTTTAACGAACTGAAGGTTTCATATTGTGGAGATCAGCACCGCGACCCGAGTGATTGGATTAGAACAGGAGGAAATGAAAAATGATTATGATAAAAAATACAACTCAGGTTATTTCACTGCTGTTCTGACTGAGCCGCTGCATCCTGACTCCGATCTGTAGCGGTTTGTTCTTCTAAAGGTGCAGGTGGGTTTTATCCAGAGAATAACAGAGTTATCGGTTGTTGTTGTTGTCGCTGTTTTATGTATCTGTACATATTAAACCGTAACGTTATTGACACAGGTAAAGAAGAAGCGCAGAGACTGTTTAGCCAATCAGGACGCAGAATACAATGCACTGTGAAAAAAAACTGCACAAAAAATCCACGAAGCAGTGAGACGTGAAAGATGAACCGCGATACAGCGAGGGATCACTGTATTGATTATCAGATCGCAAAATGTGATTTTGTAAAGTACAAAATTGTATTTATTTACTCCTCTGATTATGTTGTTCTTTCAACAATTGGACATTTTTTGAGTCTGTATACTCCAGTTGACGATTAATCGATAACTAAATTAGTTGACGATTGTTTCAGTAATCGATTAATCATGGTTAATCTGATTAATCGTTCCAGCCCAAGTAAAAATTATTCCAATTTTATTCCAATTTACAAAGGAAAGGGAGCTGAACCCAAATGTATCCCATACGTCAGACTTTTAATTTCATTCAACTTCCTAATCATGCTCCAGTTTTTGTTGGTTGAAATGAGGATAAAACAAACTCATGTTTGTGTCTGTAACTAATAAAACCTTTAAAATGTTAATACTTGTGCCATGAATTCAGAGAAACTTCCACTTCCAGATAAAAACATCCACATTTCATCTTTCTTCCACTTACTGTCAGTGGTGTCAGAGTCGTTGCTGCTTGTGGAGTATTTCCTCCTCTTCTTTTCGCTCTCCATCTGTCAGCGGGGGGCGGCACACCGGGGCGAGAGAGAGAGAGAGAATGACGAGTGAGAAGATGTTCGCCATGAAAACAGAAGAGCTAGCGACGGAAAGCAGCGATCTGTCAGAGGAGAGCCTTCACATATTCACAATAAAACATCTAATATGAAACATTCAGCGCGAGACTCTTGAAAAATATTACTTTTAGGTGTATTTGACTTTTACTCGAGTCATTTTATTCTGGAGTATTTCTACTCTTACTTGAGTAAAGTTTTTGGGTTTTCTGCTTCTTTTTTGACTTCAATCCTGTTTAGTGAAACCAAACAAACCCAGAATAAAACAAAAAGGAAACAGAAAAACTTCCAAAAGCAGCTGCTTCATGAAAGACTTAGAAACGGTTTCAGAATCAGATCAACATCTTCTACTGGAAGAGAACTGGAAAAAATACAACTTTCTTTAAAAACGACTGCGTTATATTGAAAACGTTTAATGAGTTCATTAGATTTGGGTGCAACAAAGTCACTGAATAGTAGAAATGAAAGGAGAAAGCAAAAAACTTTGAATGTTTCCTAAAAGATTTTAATTTGTAATAATAATCCCTTTAATTTTAATAACAAATACAAAACCTACAAACCATTAGATACTCCTGCATTAAGAGGACGTACTGCAGGTTTACAGGAAATAACAGAAGTAAAGATACTACAGAAACTCGCAGAAAAACAGAGGAAATATCAAGTCAAAGCAATACTTGATACATCATAATCCTGTTTTATAAATCAAGTTCTCTTGCAGGAAAACCCAGAGAAATATTTCCAGCTCACAGCTGCATGATTTAATGAAACAACATTTAGTGTTTTGAAAGAAAACGGAAAGAAAGACTTCAGAAAGCCGGAGCTGCAGTTCGAAACAGAGATTAAATTCAGAGACCTGAGTCAAACATGGTGATTAATTGTTACGTTTTTGTTTTCTATCGTTGACTTAAAGTTAAAATCCAACTTTGTGAAAAGTGAAAGTTGGATTTTAACTTGTGAAAACAGCAGTTTGGCCTCAGAAAGACACTTTAATGGTTCTGCTTTTATTCTGAGTTTCACCGTGATGCATGAGTTTCTGTCCAGGGCTGAAAAATGAGACGAAAGGAGGAAAAACAACCGAGTGAAGACTGACGAAGAACAGAGAGCTGCTATGAATAAAAATAAATATTACAGGTGAGAAGGAGAAGGAAGAATAACAGAGAAATTAAGACAAAATGATCAGTAACGACGGGCAGCTGCAACCAACATTTAAATGACTTAAATTTTGCGTTATTCTGAAGATATGCATAAGTTCTCTCTCAGATATAGAAGAAGTTCAAATTTGAAAATAATCTCTTTGCTGAAATTTCAGCAAAATTAATTTCTGATTGGCCGATCAATACCTTCTGATGGCTCCTCTCCCAGAAACTTTGGTCTAATTTCTAAAAGCAAGATCTGCTGTCAATCAATAGGAAAAAAGTTTTATATCTGCAAAGAAATACTCAACCTCATTGACTACATCGACCCGAAAATATCAAAACAAATCGAGAATTTAAAAAGTAAAACTATGGATACCATAAATGGGTCAATGAGCACCAATCAATCGATGGGTAAATAGAATAAAGTAAAATCTGAATTCCTCATACAAAAAGACTTGATGGATTCTTAGAGGAGTCAGGGTTTCTGCAGGCTGAACAAACTGAAATGTAAGACTTTTTAAGACCACCATGAATTAAATCTAAGACCTTTATCAAGACAGAAATGTTCAAATTAAATCATACGTGTGATTTATATAAACAGAAGTGAGCCATTGTTTAAGATGAACATCAACCAGGCAACTGGAGATAAATGTTCATAATGGATGTAAAAAGCTAGTTAGCGTTAGCAGCTAGTTACCGGTAGCCACAGAACGCAGTCTGCTAAAACTACAGAGAATACAAGCCTCCCCAACATCAACATTTAATGCCTCTAAAGATGTATTTTTTTCATGTATTTAATCCATTATAAGCATTTTTTTAGACTTTTTAAAGATGCGCACCCTGGATGGATTCACTGCCCTTTTCTACGACCTCTAAAGCATTAACTACAGGGATTTCATCAGAAAGAGCATCTTTTCTCCCACAGTCAGGATCTGATCGATCTGCAATCTGTCAAAAATTACTTAAGCAGTTCCATCTCACAGCAGACCTTTCTGTCAGCTTCAGCTGCCTCCCACTCCAAGTTAATGTGCAACTCAGGGAGGAAAAACGTCATTGGCTCATGAAGCCTGAGGGGAAGTAAAGCAAGAATGCAAATAAATATACATGAAGCCAAAAGGAAATTAGCTTAAATGAAAAACGTTCGCCACAACTGGAAAATCTGAGAAATAAAAACCTGAGAGATGAATCATCCTGCAGCTAAAACAGCAGCTGCTCCTTCACCTGCAGCTTCATGGAGCAGGTGAGGATCTGTGGTCGATACAAAACCCTAAGAAAGAAGCCCTAAAACCGCTGACTGGTCAGACTGGAATCCAGACAAGCTGCTGCTGGCCACGCCCCCAACTCAATGTTTACAAATTATACAACCGTACATCTTTGAAAAGCGTTAGTGGAACATCCTGCACAACCAACAAGAATCCAGCAAGTGGTTTCTGGATGGCAAGTCTGGACTGCACCTGTCATGATAACAAATTTTGCTGAATGAAAGAATTTATTGCAACAACAACATTGTTGTTTTGAGAACTTTTTCATGTCATATAATGATGATAATGCAAGAACACATGATCAAAGATCGACAAACTTTAAATTCTAATGAACATTTAAAACTGGAAGACATTTTAAATATCCAAAATAAATAAACAACAGAAATGAATTATGGAGTCTCTGGAAACAAAACTGTCCTTCCAAAAAAGGTCTAGTTGAGACCAAAGCAGCAGACTGAAGAAAAACGATAAATTTACACTCCACAAAAGTCTTTTCCAGCAGCCATTGTACAGCACATACAGAGGGAAAACCAGCTGACCAAACATGCTGGAGATCAGCTTGGGTTGCTAGGCAACGTCATAGTGCTGTCAAATGTGATTTTTTAAAACTTATTGCCAGAAAACGGCGAGGTATTTGTTTTAAAACGCTCGCTGTCTTTAGAAGAAACTCAGACTCAAATGGAAAAACAAAACATGCAAAACGTGAGAACAAAAAAATTAGAAATTATCAAATGAAACGGCAACGATTCTGAAATTCACTTTGAGCAAACGTCCACATCCAGGCAGGAAAAGCAAAGAGGTGGTTTAGTGTGCAGAGGGCAGATTTATGTGGCAGTAAAACGGGGCAATTCCCTCTTATATGGGACTCTTCCTGTTCTTCAGTCTCCCCGCCTGCCGTGCGCACACTTAACCACTCTGACATTTATGCTGACAAAAAAAAATCAGCTCTCCCTTCCTGTCTCTGCTTTTTCTATTCCAGAGAAGCTTTTTTATTCCCTTTCCCTCGCCTCGCGCCAGCCGCTGTGCTTTACAATAACAAGGAGGGATGCAGGGAGTCTGCGGAGGAAGGTTAAGTACATTATTGACTTCCTCAGCCTCTCGTTTTCTCCCCGTCTGTCAGCCCCTTCCTCGTCTCTCTGATTCTGACGGGAGCGTTTAGGAGCATCACTCTCTGATCCGTCTCAGGGTTAGTTTATTTTTTCCTACTAAGCTATAAAACGGACCACTTGAGCCACATTCTGCTTTCTTTATTTCTGGCAGAGTGGTTGATTCCTTACCTACCTGACTGACCAGAGGAGGCTCCAAAAGATGTACAAAATCTTTACAAAAATCTGTTCAAAAGATCCTCACATAAAAAATTTATAATAAAACAATTTTCAGTTATTTTGTTTTCAATATCACAAAATTTAAACTTGCGCTGCAATTATTCTATTGATTTTTCTGCTGATTAATCGATTAATCGGATAAAAAAGATGGCACATTCTACAGATTTTTTACTAAACTACTTAAGCCTCTTTGTTCAACAAACAAATAATTCAACAGATTTTTTAAAGAAGAAAATTAACATTTCATAGCATAAAATGTAATAACATAGCTAATCATTTAATGAAGCTGTGCTACTTCAGGGGTTTTGAGCAAAATATGTTTACAGACAAAAAGTTTCATCTCTAATTCAAAATGTTTATATGTTGGTACAATTCTGGCTTAATTACTGACCTAAACATGCTAATTTTTCACCAAACAGACTTTTTCTGTATACTCAAATTAACGATTAATCAGTTACTACATTGATTGACGATTATCTCAATAACCGATTGATGACAATTAATCGTTTGAGCCCTGATTTAAACAAAGATGTTCTCTACTTTTGAGGAAACTCCAGTTTTTTCCTGTTTCTCAGTGTCATGAAGTGTTAGGAGACAAAGGAAGAAAATGCTGCTGAAAAACAAAAACAATGCTTGACTGAACTGAACTTCAAATAAACTGAGAAAAACTTACATTGATTTAGTAAAACTTTCTAACAGAAGAGAAGGAAAAGTGCAGGAAAAACAAAAAATAAAATCAGTTCACCTTCCTGGATGCATTTCCTAAACTAGAAATTTGTTTAGACATTGACCCCATTGACCTTTTTCTTTTTTTGGTTTAAAATAACAGAAACTCCCTGAAAGCACTAATTTAACAAATTCTGTTTTCCACACCAAATTGAACATTATTTATCTCGATAAACAATAATATTGTGTGGAAACAATTTTCCAGTAATATAACTGTGATGAAATAATAGTAATGTAAGAACATATTCTCAAAGATCAATAAACTTTAATTTAACACTGGAACTGGAAGACATTTTAAATATCCAAAATAAATAAACAAAACAACAGAAACAACAAATAAAATGAATTATGAAGTTTCTGTAAACAAAATTATCCTTCAAAAAAGACCAAAACACCAAACTGGAGATTTTTATCATCCAGTTTTGGCAGAAAGAGAAAAATGATAAATCATGAAAATGTACATTATTGAACTTGTTTTAATTTATTATGCGATTAGTTGATTTATTATTGCAACTGGCCTACATAATGCAAAAAAACCCATCTATTTTTTGGTTTAACCTACTCAGTCGACATGCCCCATTTAATATAATAAATTCATGAAAATCATACCTGAAATTAAAATTAAACATTGATTTAGTTGATAAAATGAGAGAAAAGTTATATTCGCGTATCTAAATTTATAAGACTTAAGAACAAAAAACATGCCAAAAGACAAAAAAATCAAATTAATTCACAGTCAAAGGTGCAGAAACTTTAAATTAATATTTAAAATCTGCAGCAAACATGTTTCATAGTTGAAACATAAAAGCTTGAGATTAAAGCCGCCTACATCCTTTAGCTCCGTTAAGCAGAGTAAATTTATGAGCTCTTTAGCAAAGTTCAAACAATAAATGAATGATCTGATTAAAATGCTGTGGGCAAAGAAAAAAGTGTATTCTGTTGACACAGAGAAAGAAGAGACGATGTCATGTGATGCAGGAGGTAAACGCTCAAATATTCCCACACACAGAAACTGTTGCTATGAGACACCATAATGTTGTTACGAGAGCATTTTCAGTTGACACAATGGTATAATAACAACGCAACAAAACATCATCAAAGATCAGTAAACTTTAAATACTGGTGAACATTTCACACTGAAACTGGGAGACATTTTAAATATCCAGAATAAATAAACAGAAACAACAAATAACATGAATTATGAAATCTCTGTAAACAAAATTAGCCTTCAAGAAACGGTTTAGTTGAGACCAAAACACCAGATTGAATATTTTTCACATTAATTTTCACAAAAATAACAAAACATCTCAAGATACTTTTACAGAAAAAGTAGTCTGACTTCAATCATGCAAACATGATTCCATCTGAAGAAGTGCATTCACTTCTGTTCATTCTTCAAATTAGTTTAAAAGTTTTCCATCGAAGGAAACCCTGAAGCTGTTTAAATGGGTGTTTGAACTATGAATAATTAAATTGGTAAAAATAAAAACATCAAAAATAAACTGTTCTTGCAACAGATCAGAACAGATCATCAACAGCGGTGAAACAAAATCCACCAAAGTTTCAGTTCAGAGGCGTTGAACTTTACGAAACCACAAAGGTTTAGATTTCAAGCAGCACTCGGCTGAAATGCAACAGATGCTTCTGTTTGTTCAACTTAATCTAACTTAATGGCTCTCTGTAATCTAGTTCAGATTACCTAAATCTAGTGGAATGACTTTATTTCTAATTACTCAGCTAATCTATACATATTAAACTTGTGTTGCATAAAATCCAGAAAGCCAACAAACGGCACACAACATCCCGACTCGTGTGGGTTCTGAAATAAATCGAAACATTTTCTGTGCGCAGCTTTGAGGAAGCCAGCGCCGCTCGCAGTGAGACGGCTGCAGAATGCATGCTGGGAAAGCCAATCGCCCGGGGAGCTAATTAATTGCCTGACTATGACTCCGTCGAGAGTCCCATGTCTGCCCGAACGCTTAGAGGCGGAACGTCTTAAACGCACAACAGATCACGCATGAAAAAACGGAGCATGAGGATAAGAAACCATGAGTCAGTTACTTCACAGGCTAATGAAGTCGGATCAGCTGCTGCAGCCAGCGTCTGTGTTGGAGGGGAAGTCAGGTGAGAGCAGCTGGCACTAATCGCTCGTATTTGATACATGACTGTTTCAGGGGGTTCGCTCCTGCCAGACGCTTTATAGCAGCTCATTCTCACCCGGTAACATTTCCCTTTTACGTCTCTAATTTGGCAAGTGGAAAATAAAGGAAAAAATCCAACCGAAAGTTTGTCTTTCTAATCATAGTTAGCTGCAGTGTGGTCTTCAAGAATAAACCTCTACCATTCAAAAATATATTTTAATTTATCATCTGCATAGAACTGCATACCGTCCAATTAATCGAATAATCAAAGCTTCTCCTCTGGGAAGCAAACTCCTCTCCTTCTGCTTGTGTTTATTCCACATTTTTCTTTGTAAGAAAATTATGTTGGTAATCATTTTTACCCTGATCACAAATTAAAAATTTCCATCTCCATCTACAGTCCAAATATGTATTATTTTTGAATTGCAGTTGGGTGCCGCACAAAATCAGTCAAAGGGCCAAAAAAGGCCCCCGGGCCTCACTTTGGACATCCCTGCTCTACTATAAATAGAAGATTCCCTGGACTTTTTCCACAAGCTTCCAGATCCGTCTGACTTGCTGAATCCCATTTGTCTCTCCGTCCGTCCGACTGCAAGTTCACCATCTGCCTCTCACCGTCCACCCGTCTGTCTGTCTGTCCGTCCTGCCTCGCTGTCCCATTTCCTGCCATCTGTTTGTCTGTCTGGCAGTGCGTCCCTCCCCTGCCTGGCTGGCTGTTTGTCTGTCCTCTCTCTGCAGATGATGCTGCAGAGGAAAAGCTCCTCTTATTTTACCGCTTCGCTTAAAGGCAGCACAACATCATCTCCCATGACGCCCATCTATTATTAAGAGACAGTAGCTGCAGAAACCTGGAGAAAACTCGACTCTGGCTGTCAGGAAAAGGTAACAGCTCCATTACCTACAACCTAGAAACCTGAGATAAACTGGAACTCAGGCAGAATTATATGTTTGTTTTCATCTATGAAATAAAACCAGCAGCTAATTAAGGTGTTTATCCTCCAAAGTCGGCGCTGCGTGATGACATGGACGTCTCTGATGCCGGAGGTCAGCCTGTCTGATAAGGAACCTGAACGGCTTCACAGCGTCTCTGTGTGGTTGCAGGTCAGGAAGTGAGAGGTTTGAGTCTGAAGGCAAATCAAACCAGAAAAACGTTTTCAGAAATTTTGCTGCTTTTGAAAAACAACTGAAATCAATGTGCTGAGTGAAAAACACTAACACAGCCTACTGATTCTTCAACTATATATCGCAAATATTTCATTGTTGCAATATTACTGTGTATGGCTGAGAAGATTAATTGATTATTGAAATGATTGTCAGCTAATTTAGTATTGGATTAATTGTTAAAAAGGTCATTTGCTGAAAGAACAAAACACTCAGAGCAGTAATTAATCCAAAACTGTACAAAATATAAACATTTTGGACTTAATATATAAATTAAAAGTGGCAGTTTTATTTTAGCTTCAACTGGTTCAAATTCTGTAACTAAAAATTTACTTTTATTACCTTTTGCTACCCAATTATTAATCAGTTAATCCAAAAAATAATCAACAGATCGGATCTGCTATACTGAGATTTTCACATGTTGATGTTAAAAATGTTTTTTAGGTGCAGATGAAGCTTAAATGACTAAACATTCACTAAAGGAATGCTGTTATTCCATTTAACCAGTAAAATGTTTATTTTCCCATTTAAAAGACATTGAATTGAATCTTTTAATGTGTTTCTAACATTGTATAAAGAAAGGCTTAAATGAAAAATCTGCAGAATGTGACAATTTTTTTTATCGATTAATCGTCTGAATAATGGACAAATTAATCGGATACTTAATCAGATAAAACATTGACATTCTGCATATTTTTCATTTTTAACCATCTTAAGCTTTTTCTATACAACATTAGAAATTAATTGATGATTATCTGATTAATCGATTCATCCCGATTAATCGTTTGAGCTATACATATATTATGTGAGGTATTGTGGGTCATCTTATTTTGAAATCTATTTTCTATGATCATATCCAGACAGATTAACTTCGACATCAACAGCAAAATGTGAATAAATCCTGGTTAACTCAATATTTTGTGATTAATAAAGATTTTAAAAACATCTGAATGAGCCAAAAAAAGATTAAAAGATAAAAAGAAAGAGATGGACGGAAATATGGTCGACATGACGACGTGGGCAACTGCTTTGAATGAGCGGAAAGAATCAAAATGTCAGGGTGGGAGTGTGTGAGAATGTGTGATGGTATCAGGTATTTACCTCAACATCAAACGCAAGTCCACACGCACACACACGCCTACACACACAAATGCACACACACACAAAAACAAGCGCGCGCACACATGCAGACAAACGCACACACAGAGACAAACACACACACCCCAACAGGAACAAAAAACCAAAAAGCCCATTTGAGTCACATCAGACATCGTCATCAGTGGATGTGCAGCCCACTCACTTCTAAAGATAAAAGCTCACATTAGTGTGAATGAATGAATGAATGAATGAATGAATGAATGAATGAATGAATGAATGAATGAATGACATCTGGGAAATAGCTCCACAGTGTTTTGTAGATTATGCAATAATTTAACTTAAAGGAAACAAAATGAAAAATCGGAGGAGAGATTTTTGATTTTCTTTGTGAAATATAAACATCAGTTAAACTAAAATCCAAACCATCTGGCTGTTTAAAACGCTGATTGTTGATGGTACAATTGAATTTCATGTTTTATTGTGCAAAACGTTTCAAACAAACTCAACTATTAGAGGGGAAAATGTTAAATATTTAAAAGCTTCAATAATCTGCTTGTATAAGTGAATATGATTAACCTGAAATAAATCCGTCTTCTCCGTTCAGATATCACTGACATTCACCTACTGGCATCATTTAGCTACAGCTATAATTAGCAGAGATGTCACAAAAGACTAAAAGAGGAAAAGGTATCAGTCAGGAAAAGGATACAAAAAGAAGCCCACAGCATTGCAAACAGAAGGGGGTACCCAAAATAGTTCTCAAGTAAGAGTATAAATACTTCAACATATTTTTACTCAAGTAAAAGTAAAAAGTAGCCGTCCAAGAAATTAGTAACTGGGGAAAATATCAAACATCAGTGGAATTGCAAAGCAAAACAAAACTGCAAAAAGACAAGAAGATGGAAACTGGCTAAGATGGCCGCCAAGAGACGAACCAAAGAAGATTTGTGATTGACCTGCAAGTAGTGGTTCTGTTCTAGAAACACAAAACTCAAATTTGACCAAAGAAACGGTCCAACGTTGAACTTTTGGACACTAACGGTTTGCTTTTTCATTTTTCCTCCAATGGAAGGTCACGACGTCTCGTATACCAACGCTTCAAGGTGACGGCCAAAGCTTCCTAAGCTGCATCTTATTTCATGTGTTTTTGATTGGCTTGATGGAAAAATCCCTGAATTTTCCACAAATAACTAAAGAAAACAGAACATCTGAGAATAAATGTGGATTACGCGTCATTTTTGACTTGAAACTTGAAGAAAAGGAAAACCAGGCTTGCAAATCTACAAAACTCAAATCCACCAAATAAAAATGTTAAACTCCAATCAAAAGTTCTTCAACAAAGAAGGTAAGGATGTTTTTACATGTCTTGTAATGATGAATTTCTTTTCAGTTGAAATCATTAAAAATGTTTATCTTTAGCATTCGGTGGATGTCAATAACTTGTTATTCTGGCGCTGCACTGACCCTAGTGACCCCTTGCTTGTCATCGGTGATTATTTTTGCTTCAGTTTTGTAAAAGTAATTGCGAACTGGTGAGCATTAAAGGCGCTGCTGTTTGTACACAAACTGCTTCACAGCTCCGCTCGCGTGGCTGCGCAGCAGATTGTCGCAGCCTGTCAGCACATGAAGCGTCAGATGTTTTTTTATTTACTTTTATCCAACTCACACATGTTTGACAGAACAGATGTACTTCGCTTCAATCAATGAAGACGCCTCCACCAGTCACACTTCACTCCGTTTGGTGAGCAACACTCAGTAAAACACAAATCAATCCTTTAGACACAAAAGCTGATAGTCTGGTAGACGTGGTTTGATTTGGGACCAAAAACTTCAACATCTATTACATTTTCAGCTGCTGCGGTTCGTTTTCTTGCTGCACTAATTGAAAAACCCGTTCCTCTCCTCGCCTGTGGGGGCGCTGCACCAACAACTGCTAAAAGAAACGACATAAAAACCTGTCTGAAATTATATTCAATTTAATAATAAAGAGGCAGGATCACAGATATGCTTATAAAAAATGTCTATGATCCAGCTGTTAGTTTATGTATTCCTCTTCAGTCAGTTTAATAGATGAAATCTCGGGTGAAAATACGGTATATAGAATACGGGAAATGTCGCTTGGAGTGATGGTGGGAAGGGCAGGCGAACGAACGAAAGTAAGATGAGGGTAGAGAGGAGGAAATAGACCAGGGCACAGATGAACGTAAGTCCGGGAACCGGTAGACCAGAGAACGAAGGTAAGAACTGGGGAGCAATATGGGATATTTACGGCACCTTTGTTCGTCACACTCAGAAACTCGTCTACCGGCCATGAGCCGCCACCATGCTCCGCCTCCCGTTTGTTCAGATGGGATGATATGAAATTTATTGTGCGGTTCGTCCATAAAGCTACACTTACACTGTAACCATCAGCTACTCAGCCGCCCGCCGTGTTCAGTCGATCCGCTACCTTTATAAAACTCTGGCAGCATTTCCCGCCGTTCGCTTTGAACCAGCAGCTCCTGGAGGACAAAAGCTGCCGTACTCCAGGCATCGCGCCAGTCATTTTGAAGATGCTTATTGGTCCCCAAAACCACGAAAACCCAGGCATTATCATCAATCAATAAAATCCCCGCGGGCCGAACTTCAAAATTGGACGTTATGCCACTAACACTTAGCTTTTGTCAACAACTCAGAGGCAGAAGTCAGAGCTCCGCGCAACGCAAATAATGTTCCGGCCGGAACACGGTGCTAAATAATAAAACTTAAATTAATGAAGCTTTGAGGCAGGGACATTTTTCTCGAGGAATTTTTTAATAATCGAGGTACTCGAATCACTCAATAAATCGCTTCAGCTCTAGTTGTCTCAAAAGTAGTCGCAAGGAAAAAAATCCAACCTCGAACCAAGCAATTAAAATAGCACAATTTTTTTTTCTTTTGGAAAGGGTTATTTAAAAACTGGAAAACAATTTTAACAGCGGCGTATTGGGGCGCTGCACTAACCCCAGTAAATTGGGGAGAAAAAGGCGGGTTAAATTTTCAGCCAAAAAACGTAGAAATTAATGATTAACCTCAGAAATTTTCTAGAAAAAATTTGGAAATTTTTGAGTTTCAGAAGTCTAAAACTTTTAACTTTTGGAAAGTTTCAAAATTCTTCAAGAGTTTTTTGGTAGAAATTTTACTCCTTTGTTTTTTGCTACAATTGCAGCCTTGGTACACCGAAGCACATTTTGCACATTTGCTATATTAATGAAAAGCATCCAGTTTTCAATTTCTTTTGTGTTTGATTGAATCAATTTATTTCAGTAGTGAAAACAGGATTTGGATCACTTTGTTTCAAAATGCTTGCTATATTTAGCCAAATTTAATGAAGAATAAAAGTTTATTTGGTTGGTTGACATGGTTTTACCTTTTCTTAAAGCTTGGTTATAAATTTTTTTTTATTGTTTTTAAATGCAATTGGTGCGGTGGACAAAACTCAGTCCACAAAAAGGGCCACAAATGGCCCCCGGGCCGCACTTTGGACAACCCTGTTGCAGACAAATGAAGTAGCTCCAATGAACACAAATCAATTTTCTAATAATCATAACCAACTGGTCCAGTCAAAACCCAAAGATCCGTAACATTCCAGCTTTAAACCCTCGCTCACGATCTCCCTTTCAAACACACACACACCCACCCCCACACACACACACTGCTGTCTCGTGACTAACTGGAAGAAGAGCCATGAGTCACTCTGTGATGCTGATATCAGCGCCACCATTCCCATCAACCCGCTCCCCTGTGGGCCTCAGTGAACGCTCCGCAGGGATCTGCAGCAGGAAGGAAGGAAGGTAAGAAGGAAGGAAGCTGGTAATGTTCAACAGAGACGACCATCATCAGGCTAAATGAGTCAGGCTTTATGGATTCCTCTCTAACTTCATGAAAACAAAATGTTGAAACTGGAAGAAGAGTTGACAGAAATAGGGCTGTCACTATAAATCAGTTAATCATGTGATAAATTAAAATAAAATCAATAGTTTCTATTTGCAAGATTTATCGTTTCTCTCTTCAGTCTGGAGTTTTGGTCTCAACTAAACCTTTTTTTGGAAGAATAATTTTGTTTACAGAGACTTCTTGGTTATTTTATTTCTTATGTTTAAAATGTATTCCAGTTTCAGAGTTAAATATTGATTAGAATTTAAAGTTTATTGGATTCTTGCATTATTACTAAGTCATTATCATTATATTACTTGAAAACAGGAATATTATTATAACAATAAATTCTGCGATAATTAATCAAGTGTACAGTAAAGGAACGCTATGTTGTTGCATTTTAGACACTAGAATGTTTACTTACTTAAAAAAATTATTTGTTTATTTGTATTTCATTAGCATTTAAATTTGTTTTAAATTGTTAAAAAACCTGCAGAATATGCCAATTTTTTTCATTCGATTACTTGATTATCCTTTTATGTTTGAGTTTCACTTTTTAAATTTATTTTCAATGATAGTCTAATTAATTACCTGTGCAATGTTTCGCATCTAAGCAAAGTAAATCAGAAAAAAATAAATAAAAAAGGTAGCAGTGAGTGTTGAAAGCAGCAAATTAAGGTTGGACATTTTGCTGCTTCTCGTCAAACATCCATATTCCTAAAGCGAATCCCGTCTGGAATTCAGGAAGCATCTGCCATCACTGTGTTTACATCCTCAGACTTTAATATCTGATTATAAATGTTGGCGATAGCAAGCAGAGATAAATATAGAAAGACCTGAACATCAGGAAACAGGGGAAAGTACTAAAGTGTGTAATAAAATGTTAATAGTTCCGGCACATGGGTTTTATTTTTATCTTTATGCATGAGGAGACACCATGACTCAGAGGCAGCACTGTGTTTACCACAGATAAAAAGCTCTGAATGCATTATGACAAAAAAAAAGCTGAGAAGAAAAACAAGATGTTTTCACCTGCAGTACCAGTTTTGAACACTAGGAGAAGGCTGGTTGTTATAAATATAAATCCTGTCTGGCAAATTCATTCATACAGCAGTTAAACAGTTAAACATTAATCCGTATTTAAAGAAAATGTGATCAATCAGAATAAGTAACATCTAATTTTAAAGCAGATATTTTAGTGTCCATTTTGAAAAACAAAGTGGCTGCATCCTAATGATGAGCAAAATTTATCACCACTTTATGCTGTTATTTGGCTCATAATACAGTTATCTGTGAGATCGATAAACACGTTGCAACGTGACAACATGAGCGCAAGAAAACAGAAATTATCACTAACAATGACTAGCATTGGGTTTAGCTGTCAAGTTATCAACAAAACTGCTAAATCTTTAACGTACGCCTGGTTTGTTAAAGAAAAAGCCACACAGAGATTTGCTACCAATTGTCAACACTATGACAACTAGACAACACGGTCAGGAAAAGTTTGAATCTAAAAAAACATCGGGGGGGAGGGAAGTAGGTCAGATATGCTAGCTTGACTTTGACAACCTTAAAATGTAGATGTGTTGCACAATTCGGTGTGTTTCAGTTAAGTAAAAAAATCAATAAAATAAGGCGACCAACACGCCAACTCTCACAGATCATCAGTAGAACATCAGCTTTAAATTAACTGATCTAAATTAACTGAGCTAGGTTAGCTAATAGCAGTCTATTAGGACTCTATTAGGAATCCCTACAAAACAGTAAGAAATGCTAAGAATTCTACCAATAGCATTGATACGCTGCAAAAACACAAAATCTTACAAAGTAATTTTGGTCTAGTTTCTAGTGCAAATATCTTTGCACTTAGTTCACTTGAAATAAAACAAAACTAAAACTGTTTTTTTAAATTTAGTTGTAACTCTGTATTAGTAGATAATATCCTCAGAAATACAGCAACACACACCAAATCCCTCCGTTTCATTGGTTCCCGTCTCACATGACACACATTTCTAAATCCGCCGGCAGCCATCTAAATCCATGTCGATACATACGTACGAGTGTGTGTGTGTGTGTGTGTGTGTGTGTGCCAGAGGGGGATTCAGGCTACAGTTTGCATGACGTCAGACCTCCATTCATGAACACCATCCCTCCTCCTCCTGTTAGCGTAGCCGCTAATGTGATACAGTGCATCACATGGGGGTCCTTACCCCCTACTCCAACCAATCAGAGCTCAGAGATTAAAGGCACGGGAAACACACAATGCTACACCTGCATATGTCGGGCTAAAGAGGCTTTCACAGGAAGTTGGACGATGAGCGTCACCCTACGGCTGTTTGGGATACAGACGGCTGGTTGGCACGGTGACAGACGCCAAGCAGAAAGGAAAGGAAGAGAAAGTAGAGCCACAAAGATGGAGATACAAACGAATCCCAAACATCAAGAATCAGTTTGATTCCCAGCAGGAGGAGAGACACACACTGCAGCTGACTTCAGAGAGGAGTCAGTGTGTGTGTGTGTGTGTGTGTACCAGGTTTTTATATCCTTATAGGAATCTATTTCTGTCTACAATGTGGAGTTATGGGGACCGTTGCTCCTTGTGGGGACATTTTCTTGGTCCCCCTGAGGGAAATTGTTGTTTTTTAGTTAGTGGTTCGGTCTGTGATGGTTTGGGTTATGATAAGGGTTAGGCTGTAGAAATGAATGGAAGTCCCTACAAGTGATGAAATTTGTGTGTGTGTGTGTGTGTGTGTGTGTGTGTGTGTGTGTGTGTGCAGAAGATGTCTTTGTATGACAGTGATGTGTGTGAGCTGCATGAGGAGGTTCTGTTGGGAGAATTTAACAACTCCCAGGATGATTCCAGCTTTAGAATCAGGTGAGAACTGATGAGCAGGTGACCAATCAGAGGGCAGAGTACCCACAAAAATACACCAGTAAGAGTAGAAATACTTCAATGTGGTTTTACATTGAAGTACATGTCCAAGAAATTACTCAAGACTACAAAAGTAAAAAGTCTACTCAAATACTGAGTAACTGATCAAATTATCATTTAATATTTTAAAATTTCATCATCAGACGGACCAAAATATAAAGTGGAAATTTTAGTATTTTAAAAACCAAAATGACAATAATTTTGGTCCTTCATAACAAGTAACGAAAAATAACAAAATCAGGCTAAATAAAATGTTTCCAAATCAGTTTCTTTCACTAAAAAACTTCTGAAACTTTACAGAAACTGCAGGTGTGTGTCTGAGTCTGGTGAATTTTTATTTAAAACATGTTTGTTTTTTATCAAGTGGGAAGAAAATCCAGAGACTTTACTCAAGTAAGAGTAGAAATACTTCATAATAAAATTACTCAAGTAAAAGCAAAAAGTACATTGTAAAAAAAAGTTACATTTTAAGCAATTTTTTTCCATAAAAGTTACTCCAGTAAATCTAATTGAGTAAATGTAAATAGTTACAACCCAGTCTTGGAGGTGAAAACGCAGCGACTTTCTTCATATATTTAGCAACATTTCAGACAAAAAAAATTGGTATTGGCCAAAACAGTTCAGGCTTTTTAAAGGTCGGTAATCGGAGATCAGCTTAAAAACTGCAATCGGTGCACCGCTAAATGAAGCTCAGACATTTTCAAAATATGTTCTCAAAGTTTCCCAGCACCACAAATAAAACACAAATATAAGACAGAGAAGACCAAAAAAGACTGTTTCAATTTACCATCATAATATCTTGTGATGGTATTTTACATTCTACAAGGTAAACTAAAATATAACAAAATATTATGTTTTGAAAAGATATTTAATTCTGATAGTAATTGACTAACCTAACGCAAGAGAAGTTTGGTCAGTTTTAATTTGGTTATTGCTTTACTTTGAGTCGTATAAAAGATACATATTTTACCACCTTTAGGTAAAATAAAGTATTAAACAAATAAAATACATACGCATCCTCTTATACGCAACAGAAATCAAGAACTTTCCAAACCTTGAGAAAATTGAATTTAAATCATTTTGAAGGATTTTAAGACAGCAGATGTCAAGGGGGTTTGTGGTTGTTTGATGCAGACACACACACACACACACACACACACTGATCCAGCTCTGACTGGAGGTAAACAACAGCCACTCCCCCCTCTCCCTGAGCCAACCGTAGCTGCACAGCACGCAGCAGCAGCAGCAGCAGGAGGAGGAGGCTGATGGAGGAAGAGGAGATGAGTTGCTCTAATTTCTTGATGTGTGCATGCGTGAGCTTGCGTGCTCAGCCTCCCTAAGCGCCACACACCGCCGCTCCCCGCTGTATATTTGCTAAATTTCCCCCAGGAATGAAATAAAAAGAGCATGCACATCCCTCTGCTGCTGCAAAACGTTCAGCTGCCTCACCTTCCTCTTCCTCCTCTCCACGCAACTTTCATCATGCGTGCATGAGTCTAGACATGCGTGGCTTGTTTAAAACGCACATTCCGCGCTGCAGCGACTGTAAAATAAAACCAAGTGGGACATTCTCCAGCAGCGACCAAGTTTACCTGCCTGCTGGATTCCTCATTTCATTTCCCCGCAAAGCCTCAGATAAAATGCATTTCCGCTTCCAAAACCTGCCAAAGTGCGCACACAGCCGCCGGCCTAGCGCTGCCAGAGCGCAGCGAAGTGGACTTCAGAGGTCCTGAACGCAACACGGGAACCCTGAACGCAGCTCGCATCCATTTTAAAGGCGTGAATAAATAAATGCTTTCCGTACCTTGGTAGGAGTCAGCTTTGGATTCACAGACGTCCTTAGTCCTGGATTAGATCAGATTTAGGAGATCATCTGGAGCAGGCACATGTAGTTTATCACCAGAGGGTTGGTGCTGCTAAACATCCCCCCATACACACACACACACACACACACACACACACACCGGACACTTAAACCATGCAGGGTGACAGGACTGTCCCTCTTCTCCCGGCCTCCCCTCCCCTTTGCACTGCGTGTTGACAGCGCGTCAAAGACAGGAGTCCGAATCCAAAATGTGTAAAATCCCAGTCCTGAACACAAACCCGAGAGAAAAGTGGTGAGCAGTCAGTAGGAAACCAAACGCAGCGCTACCTCCAGCGTGCCAGGCTCCGAGATGCGCGCAACATGGAAAGCATGTCGCATTTTGCAAAAAATACAAAATAAAAATACAAATAGCAGCCGAAACGTGGAGGAGTCCCAATCCGGCTGTTTTCCTCCTTCGCAGCCAGCAGGAGGAGGAGAAGGAGGCTGGGAAGCAGAGGAAGGAGGGTGGCTGAACCAAAAAAATAAAAAACGGGGATATATTTCCACAGGATGAGTCAGAAAAGAACACCGCACGCCAGTAACGCAACGGTGCTGGTTGAGAAATAAAACCCAGATCTGAGCTCGTCTCCAGTCGCTCCTCCGGCCGGTGAATGCCTGCAACACCGCGCTGCAAAAAAATATATGCACAGGCGAGTCTGGAGCTGCAAACAGCAGAGAAAAGATTTTTAAAAATAATCAAAAGATCGACAACAACACAGAGAGGAAGTCAGGAAAAAAATCCGATCTTATCATCTGCTTGAAAACTATTTTGGCGCCATATTTATGGCGTACTTTCAATTCACGGTTACAGAAAACTGTACTTCCTACTCTGACAAATGTGAGGTTACAGCGCCCCCGCGAGGACAGGCTGGATATTGAAGCTTCACCTGCCGGTCTGATGAAGCATTTTGAATATTGGACAGAAAGAATCTAAATATTCATTATTCTGACGATTAATCGGACAAAAAAAGTTGCCACTTTTTGCATTTTTTAATTTCAACACATTAGTTGTTTGTTTTTTTTGCAATATTAGAAATTTCAAAATGCAAATAAAATAATTATTTATTTATTTGCAGCGAATGCAGCTAAAAACAAGGTTTGTTCATTTTCCAAACAGTAAAATTCAAGAACTTTTTAAGCATTTTTAAGATCAGTTTTCAAACTTCCAGTTCCACACTTTGGAGATAAAAACAATACAAAAAACCCCTAAAAAAGGCAGTTTTGATTCGCTATTATCTATCACTTATTAGCATTATTAGTGATATCTTGTGATAGTATTATACATTATACAGCAACTAAAACAGCTGTTCACTAACCATGGCTAGCATTGGTGTTAGCTGTCAAGCTGTCAACGTAACACGCTAAATCTTAAATGTACGCCTGACATTTGAAGAAAAATGGATGCACTGCTTTGCTACTAATTGTCAACACTACGATAACTAGATATCAAGGAAAAAGTTTGAATTATAAAAAAACATCGAGGGAGAGGGAAGTAGGTCAGCTATGCTAGCTTGACTATGACAACCTTAACATGTAGATGTGCTGCAGAATTTGGTGTATTTCAGTTCAGTTAAAAAATTTAAAAAAGGCGACCCAAACACCAACTCTGACAGACGATTATTATTATTATTAAATTAGCTAATGCTCCATCGTTAGCGCTGTTTTTTGGTGTTGAATCCTGATACATTAGTGGAGTTGTTCTCAACCAGTTGCTATGGAAACGAGTTTGTGTGTAGTGCAGCAGATACAGAGAGCAAGAAAAACGTGGTTTTTAGTTGTTCTTCAACAGTTTTCTGTGTTATTTTCCCTTTGCTCTGCTGCACTAGACTAATAAAAGCTTCATCTCCAGGTTTCATTTAGGAAACGATTTTACCGCAGTAGCTCTGCTACGGATGGAAAAGAATCGTCTTGTTGCCCTCCAGTTTTGTGCGCAAGCGCGAAATTTCCAGATGTAAACAATAACATGAAACGAGTTTATATTAGAAAACCACAGAAATCTGCAGTGACGTGATACTTCAATAAACAATACATGCATCACATCAGAGAGGAAATTACATCAAAGCACATAAGGGAGACGGTCACAGGGTGTTTCCTGATGGGACGCTGTTTCTGCCTCCAGGCGAAAAACAAATGAGTGGGATGGTGCTGTTTCATTTGAATAGCTGCCAGAGAAATCCCTCCTCCACGTCCTTCACTGCCTCATTTCACTTTGAGCAAAACAGCAGCACACGCAGTTTTTCACTTCCTCCCTGCATCTCTCCTCTGTCTGACACCTGGTGCAACTGAAAGGAGCTTTCAGAATCTCACATCTATCTGGATAAGCAGATCCAAGCCTGCTTCTCCAGGCCTGGAACCGCTTAGGGACCGGTTCGGTTCCTTTAGGGACCAAAGTTGCAACATTTGCTAAATTTTCAGGTGTTGCAGTTTGGTTTCACACTACACTGAGTGTGAAGCACTCAGAGTATTAGGGCCATAATACGAAGAAATAAAAAATAAAATCACAAGAATAAAGTCATAATAATTTGACTTTATTCTTGTATTGTGTCAACGTTCTTCTCATGAGTTTATTTTCATTATATTATGACTTCTAGTAGTTTTTCATTTTCTTAGCCTGGTTGTAATTAAACCAACCAAACTCTTTGAGCAACCTGTTCCCCTCCTGGCCTGTGGGGGCGCTGCACCAAGAACCACTGAATTAAATGACACAAAAACCTCTGAAGACACTGAGAGAAACTTCCTTCTTCACCAAATGGAAACATAATAAATTTAAACTAACCCAATAATTTCCATTAGCATGATTGATCGTTTTTCTCTTTCTACCAAAAACCGGATGATAAAATTTTCAGTTTGGGCTTTTGGTCTAAAGTAAAACTTTTTTTGAAGGACAGTTTTGTTTACAGAGACCTGAGAATTTATTTTACTTGTTCTGTTTTTTGTTTATTTATTTTGGATATTTAAAATGTCTTCCAGTTCCAATGTTAGAATTGAAAGTTTATTGATCTTTGTGTTCTTACATTATTATTATGTCATTGTTACCATTATATTACTTGCAGAGTTGGGTAGTAACTAGTTACATTTACTCAGTTACATTTACTTGAGCAACTTTTAGGAGTATTATTTTTTGGGGGGACGGCTAATTTTTACATTTACTTGAGTAACAGTATGTTGAAGTAGTGATACTCTTACTTTAGTACATTCTTTCGGGATTTTACCCTCCTCTGATTATTTGAAAATGGTCTCAAAACAACAATTTTATGTTTATCGCATTAAATTCTGGGACAATTTATCCTCCAACAGAGATGCAAAAACCTGATTATAGAATTTAATGATGTTCTTAAGAAATGTGTTTTTGGATTGTTTTTTCAAGCGCTTAATGATCACATCTGCATTTTCCTTGGCCGACTGGACGTGTTTCCCCGTTTCCTCCCGAGTCAGCGTTCATCAGGTGACTCATCAGAAAACCGCTGGTGACCCAGAGAGGATTATTTCAGCATCAGGAGATATTTCAGGATGAGAAACGATGGTCGTAAACTTAATGGGTCGGTTCTCTCAATAAAGCAGCGGCTTGTATGACTTGGAAGCGGCCCAAAACATGCTGCATAAAGAAGTGCCTGCTGGCGGGTTTTTCTGGGGTAATTTAAGAAGCGCTCAGGTCCTATATGGGCTTTTATCGTGTTTTAAAACTTTGTGGCGTGAGAGCGGATTGGATATCCAGAGACCAGGGGTCAGAGATGTAAAATCACATTTCACCACTAAAGTAAAATCAGATTTTTTTCCATACCAGATCAGATTTTAATACTTTTTAGGTCTTGCTGTTTTTCTAAGTAAAACTTACATTTACAGAAAATATCTTCAAAAATACATTTTATTTCAGTCATCCCTGATAATTTTTGATTTATTACAAGAACATGGTCATTATATTTCTAGAATAAAGAAACAATTTTACCAGAAAGAAAAAATAAGTAATTTTAATAAGAAAAAGCTTGGATAGTATTTTTTGTTATTTTTTTCTCATAAAATTACTACTTCATTCTCCTCATATGACTTTATTCTGATAATATTAAAACGTTATTCTCGTACTACTTCAACTTTATTTTCATAGTATTGTGACTGAAAAACGTATCAAGACATTTTATATCAGTCAATATCAATAATTATTGATCAGTTCTTTGTTTTAATTATCTGAAATACAACCAAACTGGTGTCACAACCTTTCCTGTTTGATCCAGTTTTCTCTGCTGTATTTTTATTTTTAAACAGTTATGAGGCACAGTGGTGAAACCTGAAACTGCTGTGCAAATTACTCAAAACGTTGTTGCTAGGCAACCAAAGAAAGAGTGAGTTGCCAGGTAACCAAAGAGTGAGAGAGTTAGATTATAACATAGTTATTACTCAACTTTATTTGGATGTTTTTGTTTTACCTTAACATACATAAAACCTCTGTGGCAGCATTAATGACTCGAATTGACAGACAAATGACAAAAACATCTCATACCCCGTTCTTCAACTTTAGTTTGATTACTTATTTTTTTTATCGTCACCTACCTAATATGTAATATTTGGCCAAAAGTGTTTTTTTCTCCTAAATTATATTTTGGCAAAAAAAAAAAAAAGTTGAACGGTGACAATATGTCAGTTTGGCTGTGAAAAGTATTTTTACCGTTTCAGATTTGTTCTGTTGGTTACATTCTTCAACAAATACAAGATATAGTTTCGTAGTAACACATAATAGGACAATTCAGCAGCTTGGCCTGTTTGACGTAAAGAGGCCAGCAGTGAAACGAATTTAGGTAAATTATTTACACGAAAATGTCAAAATTCACACAGAAACATAAAAATAGAACACATTTATACAGTTTATCAGACATAATTGTTCAATTGGGGGCTAGTTACACTTTAAGTGTCGGTGTACAAAAACATGTTAAACCATTATTTTGTCGCAGACAAAAACATCGATTTAGGTCGTTTGTAATTGTATAGTATAATACAAACTGATATTATCTTACTTTGTTTCAATATGAATTTCACCAGTCTCTCTTTGCGATTTTTCTTCAAATAAAAGTCGGAAAAATATAACATTAGCCTTGTTTTCCTGAGCTCCAGCTAGCTAACTAGCACCAAAGCTAGCCCGCTTTTCCTTGAACTTTGACATTACGTACGTTACGTAAGTACGTGATTACGCTAGCACACTGTGGGCTAGCTCTTTGTTCACATTGGCTACAACAGAAACAAAGGTTGTTTTCCCTGAGTAAAAAGTTTTTTTTTTCACTGGTACCGATTTTATTCTCTATAGATTAGTTTAATTTTGCAGCCAGTTCTGTACAGTTTCTTTTAATTACTTATTCATGCCTTTTAGGTTTAGAGGACAGCATAGCATAACCTTTTAAAATTGATAATTTTTTAATATTTCCTCCAAATAGTACCTAAAACATTTATTTACATAGTTGATAACATCAGGTAGCTCGTTTGATTAGCAACAGTTGGATAATAAATGTAACATTGATTGAACTGAATTAAACTAAACATTTAGTGTAGCTTCACTTAGCTTCCACATGACCTAGAAAATTATGCAGCATAACATAAAAAGATTAGTAAAATGGCATATATTTGAATTTATTATTTATTTAATTCATCTACAGTTTGACAAGAATGTGTCACAAGTTGATATAAAGTAAATTTCTTAATGAGAAGTTGTACTTGGAAGAAAATAAAATTATATCATCTGCCCCTTTATTCAAAAGTCAATTTGCTACATCAGACTATCAATCAATGATCCTCATACAACAACATACAACGTAGTATTAGGGCTGTGCTAAGAAAATAAATAATAAAATTAGGAAAATAAAGTCCTAAAACTACAAGAATAAAGTCATGTTATTATGAGAATGAAGGGATTACAAGAAAAGTCATAATAAGAGAATAAAGTCGTAGTATTACTACAAAAAAATTATATTACGACTTTATTCTGGTAATAACTCCATTCCTGTAACATTATGACTTAGTCTTGTATTATTTGTACTTTATTCTCGTAATGTTATTCTTGTTATTCTCATACAAATTCATTCTCGCAATATCCTGAATTTATTCTAATAATTAATTTTTTAAAATCTTTTTTCCTTAATATGGCCCTAATACATTGTATTAAACACAAAACAGGCAAAACTATTATCTTTGTAAATTTAATGAATCTTCTGAATTGAAAATTAAAAGTAAACTATCCTTAGATTAGTTTCAGAATAAACTGGTATAACTGTAAGCATTTTAATGCGAGTTAATCGTATAATAAATAAATTTGAAGCATTTAACCTGGCCTTGCTTCATGTGAGTTGCTATGTCGCTTCACCACCACAGTGCGGCGCTGCAGGGGGAAATACGTCACCGGAAGTTGCGTTGACGTACATGAAAAAGATGTCTGCGCTCGACGTCCAGGATTTCATCCAGCAGAACCGGGCCACGGCCGAGCAGGTGGAGACGTTTCGGGGTTACTGGGAGAGCGACAAGCACTGGGAGGCGCGGAGGGAGTTCATCCTGCGGAACATGAGCGACTTTGAGGCGGATCGGCTGGACCATCTGCTGTCCCTGTCCATGGTCTGGGCCAACAACGTCTTCATGGGCTGCCGGTACGTGAACGCACCACGAGCCCGTTTGCTTCACCATAACTCACAACACATTTACTAGTTCATGTTTTAGGAATGAGCAGAACCAGGTTTAAAAGTTATATTATGAAAACTGGGGTTTTAAATGATCGGAGTATTTACACCGGAAGTGTAACTGCTGTTGTGACGTCATTACAATTATATTTCTCCCGTACTCCTCTTTATTTAGTTTACTCCTTCCCTTATTTGTCCATTTTGTTTAATTATATCTTTCCCTTCGTGTCCCTCTTTTTCTTTCTTCCTCGTTTCCTATTCTATCTCTTCTTTTCATCCTTCCAACATACATTTCTTTTTTCCTTTCATCCTTCTTTACATCCATTTATTCTTTTTTCCATCCAGAGTATGCCAAAGTTTTCTGTACAAGAAAATGTTTCATCTTTTATCACATCAGCATCAAATTATGACTTTGAAACAATCATGCAAAAATCTAAGTATTTAGACGAAAGATCCGCCCACATCTGTTCTTTATAGAAACATTTTCTCATTAAAACTTTATTTTAAGACGTCCTGGAAAAATTGCATCTTTTTTTGCAAATATGACCATGTGCTCGTAATTAAACAATTAAAACCTCCGTCGTACAACTCAAAGGAGGGATGATTGGAATAAAAGCCCCTTATTGAAAATATTTCTGCTATTTGTAATTTACTTTTTAGATAACGGGAGAAAAATACAGATCGTTCTTCTTCTTCTTCTTCTTCAATAAAAGCTGCTGTTCTGTAGCGACTGACCCCTTCTGTTTGCTGACTGCAGCTACAGCGCGGCGCTGCTGGAAAAAGTGAAGGAAATGTCTGACGGCATCGTGGTGGAGGACGCGCCCGTTTTCAGGACCAGAGATGAAATCATTAAAAGTCAGCAGGTCGGTTGCCTTGGAAACGCATCAACTTTGAACCCGCTGTAGGAGGAAATCCTTACCGACTTGTTCTGCTCCTCACAGGGCCGATGACCGGAACCGGACCACCGGGTCAGAATCGCTGAAATGTTTACCAACATGGACCAAGTTTTTATGGTTTTACAATTTTTTTAATCATGTACAGCTGTATTTTCAGGGTATGGGAGCATCTCATTGCATAACTTTTTATCGACTTTACTAGGAACGCACCGATATGAAGATTTGTTGTGATATTTAATGCTGTCATTATAGCCCATAATCAATATTATATACATTTCTCAATCGTTTTGACACCTTTGGAAAGAAAACGACAAATAAGAGCAAATATTGGTTAATATCAGCCTCGTTTTATTTACCAAGCGTACCGATATGTTAAATTAGTAATATCGGCTCATACTGATGATACAGTATATCATTCATCACTAGATTTTACTGCATTCAGTTATGCATAAATGTATACATTTACAGTGAAACTGCATGTTTTAATGTTTTATAGCAGAATAAAGAACCTTGTTTGTTTTTTAACTCTGATTTACTTCGAATAAAATATTGGTGATATTCCCAAGGCAGAAAACTAAAAAAAAATAAGAAAAAGTGGATAATTTAAAATCAGTAACATGCAGGTTAGAGAATTTAGATTTAAAATGTAAAACAAAAAATCTTTTTGCAAAGTCAGCTTTTCTTTAAGTGTGCAGAAGATTTTACATTGACACATTCAGCTAAATCTCATTGTTAACTGGTTTATTATGTCTTGCTGATAATTTCTGGCATTGTTTCAGTAGTTTAATTTTTTCTGTATCTTATTTGAAGGCTTTAAAATGTAACAAGTGTTTCAGCTACACAGGGAGCTGCAGCAGCCAAAACAGTTTCAGTTACTCTGAACCTAAAAAATGCCACAAATACTAGACTGCTTGAGAAAATAAAAATTAAAATGTGGATGGCTTATAATGCAGTTTGATAGGCAGACCAGGATTTTTAAGATTTGATGAAGCAAATTATATACAAAAATTATCATGCAGAATTTTAAAAAAATACTATTGGAAGTTGCAGACTTCTGCCCAGGTCCCTTTGAAAATGAGATCCAGATCTCAATGGGGTTTACCTGGTTAAATAAAGGAAATAAAAAATAAATAAATTTTTTTTAAAAAGTTGAGGTTTAAGATCCAACGTGTGGCACTGGGGCTGTTTGTGGCCCTTAAGGTGATTTTAATCGGCCCCTGACCACAAGGCAACATCAACAATTTGAAAAATAATTTATCACCCAAAAACTTAAAAATTCCTTTTAAAAGGTAAAAATCCAAAGCTCTTCTTTGGATCTTTAATGGAATACAGGTTTTATAAAAATACTTTACTGTTGAGCAGGTAAAACTTAAAATATTAAAAAAATAATTTTGGTATTAAATTTGTCAGTTTTATAGAAAGAAATTAATTTGGACCCAAACTTTGTCACATGACCAATACTGCGGAGTCAAAAATGTTCACCTGGCAGAAAAAAAAACTAAAATCAAGAAAATAAAGTAGATTTTGTTTTTGCTGCATTAAAAGAAATTCATCTAGATTTCAAAACGTACCAAAGAAGTCACAAAGAAACTTCTGTCAAAGTCTGAAAAATGTGTTTTATTATGTTTATACAGCATATTATTTTAAGTATACATTTGTTTCTCAAAATTTGATAGCATATTCTGTTTACTAGGTGAAATAAGTCACAAGCCACAATATGAGCATCTCTGTTTAAGAAAGGGGGGTTTCTGTTTCATGTTGGCGGATCGGGTTCAGTTATGACTGTTTGCTCAAGGAGAATTTTGTTTTTCCAAGAAAAAGAAAATAAAAACATAAAAAAAAGGTACAGACACCAAAAAGAAAACATTTCAATCTTCACTGAAGGTAGGTTTGCACAGCAAGAAGGTGCAGCAGCTTGTTTTCAAATTAAATGAAAATAGAAGAGCATTACTTAATTTTGCTTGTTTTTTTCCTTAATATTCACAGCCGAGTTGTTTTAATAGAGCAATCAGAAGCATGGACACTTACATTGTTTTGTTTCGGGAGAGAAATTATAAAACAAAAATAAAGTTTCCCTCCTTCCTAACCGACTTCTCTTCAATCTGCATTTATTTATTATAAAACATGATGCGGAAGCATCCCACTGCAAAAACACTCAATTTTTAAGTATTTTTGTTTTAGTACAAATATCTTAGTGCACAAAAAAGACAAAACTAATTATAAGTAACTTTTTAGAAAAAAAAAAGAGCTTGTTTTAAGTCAATCTAGTAAAATTTATTTAAAGAATATTTCCACTGTCAGATTATTTCACACTGTTACCTAGCAACCCCAGCCAGGCCCAGCCCGTTACCTAGCAACCCAGTTCTAGCTCCACTGATAGATTATTTCACTTATAAACACGGGAAAGATAATTTGTTATAAGTGAAATAATCTGTCAACGGAACTGAAACTTGTTCATCGATAATAAATTAAGTATTTCAAACCATCTCTTATGCTGAAAAGTTACTTGTAAGACAGTACACTTGAAGTAAGACAAAACTAACATATTTGCACTAGAAAGTAAGACAAAAATACATTTTGTGTTTTTGCAGTGCCTCCATAATGCTATTTTTACCTGCTTTTAATAAACACTCAGGGGAATTTATTTCCAGCCAACACAAACACGGAGGGAGAAAATTAGAAAACAGCTCTGCAAAATAAAACGTAAAAACATTATTTCCTCTCTCATAAGAAACCTCTGTCGTGTCGAGGCGGGGAGTCGTGATTCGCCTGCGCTGCTGCAGCCTCAAACTAACTGAATCCAAACTGAAGCAGAAACGGAGCGGCGGACGTTCTTTATTTAGTTTAACTGAGGATCAGTGATATTTATGAGCTCTGAAAGGCATTTCCTGGGTTTTTCCACAGCTTTTAAAAACGTGCCGATTTGGTCGTTAGCGTTTCCTTCTCAAATCAGCAGAAAAAAATTAAAAAAGTAAAACTCAGGCATTAACCACTTTTAGTCCAACCAAACATATATTACAAGTTTTCTTAGCAATAACTTATCCCACACCATGCAATAAAAAAGACAAGAAACAATTTAAGATGGAAACCCAACACCCCAGATTTCCTGTAACGATCGGTAAGCAACTTGATGTCTGTTCAGATTTGGTTTTCCTTTTTACTTATCAGGGTGGCACTTGAGTTTGGATAGTTACTGTTGTTTCTCGATGAGTGGAGGAAGAAGAGGGATGATGATGAGGGGTGATGAAGACGACGGGTACGGAGAGGAAGACGCTCAGCCGTCCACCCAGCTCTGCTCCACGATGGCCGTTACCCGCTTCTCGTACTCCCTCTTGTTTTCCTGGTAGAGCTGCGCCGCCTGGCTGTTCGCCGGGCTGTTGGGGTTCGGCTCATCAAGCAACGACTGCACACAAAATACAAAAATAAAAAACACTTTCATTTTATTCAATTACTTATTAAAATTATTTATTCAAGTAAGATTTTTTTTTGAAGTCATTAGTGTTGAGAAGCATTTCTATTACTATCAATATAACACTTAAAAAATCTCGCAACAATAATATTTTAATTTATTGTCCAGGTGAATTTAGGCTGTACAGTGGCGTAGTTGGTAGAACTGTTGCCTTGCAGCAAGAAGGTTCTGGGTTCGATTCCCGGCCCGGGGTCTTTCTGCATGGAGTTT
>CAEFZY010022226.1:0-36819 GCA_903066815.1 Brachyrhaphis roseni | reverse complement strand
TGCGTTCTGACTTTCAGCATCAGAACTGGTCATTTATTACAAAACACAGAAGGAATGGAATGTGAAGGGAGGGCTACTCTAAAGGAGCTACACACAGGCCATCCCAAGATAAGCGGCAGCTGCAGCTTCAAGGTCTTGGACAAACTTTCACACAGTTTAACAACTTCTCTCTGGGGTGTGAATACTAAACCTAAGATACAAACTAGTAAAACTGTTAATGTAAGAATAATAACAAAACATAATTTTTCTGACAGTAAATATACTAAAATATGCTGTACCTACATATGCCATCTGCATTAAGACAGATGACTCAAAATGAGACACATTTTTACTTTTATCTCATTTGTTTGGGCTTCTTTTCCACTTTTGTAAAAAAAAAATTCAAATGATGTTTTGAATTAAATCTCTGCTTTAAAGCTCCACTTTGTAGCATTTCCAACATTCAGAAACAAGTGACTCGGCAGTATCCCACTGCGGCGTGTTTACGAGTTATTTACCGAGTTGCTAACTCTAATGATGCTGTTTTGCCAAGTGATACAAACACTTATTGTTCTGATTGAGGGTGAGAAGTGTGGCCGACGTTATTTTTATACAGAGCAACAACGAATACTCTCATTCTATGAAAAGTGATAAACAACCATATGACAGACGTCTCTTGGTGGCTTTCGAAAGTAGAAGATGATTGGATTGGTGTTTGAGGATTGTTTTATTTTTATCACTGTACAATTGTTTAGGTCTTATTCTTCTGACCTTATAAAGAGGTTTGTTGCTCATTGTGGTAAGTAGAATAAAAAAGCTCTTTAACCAAAACAGTAAGACATACTGTTGTTCCTCCTTGCCAAGCCACACCTGGTATAAAATCCATCCTCTTCCAGACATTAGTGAATCACAAATTGAGAAACCTTTCAATCGCATTTTACTTCCTTGTACATACTGTAAATAAATGCTTTAGTATTTTTGTCTTGCTTTAGCCAAAAAGCAACAGTTCATCTCTGAAGCAGGAAAACAATTATAAGCTCCTGGCAACTCTTTCTGTCGTGATACTGTAATTTCACGTTCACATCACTCCTTACGGTCTACGACTGAACAGAAAAATGACGAGCACGTCCTCCTTTCGCTGCTTCCTCCTACACTTTAAGTGCACTAGCATTAATTTAATGCATCGCCCATCTTATAATGTAATCCCATAAATTCTTTTTGCTATTGTAATTTTGCCCCTCATCACCTCTGCGTTATGACGCATGCACCCACCGGCCCCCCAACCCCCAGCAGCTCAAACCGCATCGCGCTGCAAACTTTCTCATTTTGGCTTTTACAACCACAAACTCTGTGTGAGAGGCAGCGCGGGAGGCTCAGCGTGAAACGCCTTGCCTGGAACCGGTTCCTCGCCGAGTCGACTGTGTTTATTGGTCACGTGTGAAAAGCTTTCCACGCATGACCTTCCACACATGACATCATGCCTGCTTTCTTTAGCAGAAGGAAGAGGTGGTACATGTACTGAAAAGGTTGTACACTGACAACAGCACATATCACAGGCACCCTCAGATCTCAACAGAACGAATTAACTGGAATCTGTCTATTATATGGGAAATAGGCTGTAAATTACCAGCAGGGACGAGCTTTGAGCTGGGATACATCCTCCTGACTTTTAATATGCATTAGATAAGCTGATTTTGACATTTTGTTAATAGGGGACCTGTCAGCAAGGGGATACAGACTTCGTTATTTAATCATTGTTGCATTACTATGGAGATTGTGTATCAAATAAGAAAGAGAATTACTCAATGATCAATTTTTTATGACACTGCCATATTAATCTGTGTCAGACAGAAAGAAGGTGTTATTGTGGACTCTGTATGTTCAGCCTGCAGGTTTGCATACAGATCAAGAGATTCAGTTGGATGACAGTTTGTATTTATATTTGATAGCAGCAGCAAATCGAAACTTCCCTCTGCGATGAGGAGGCACTTATTTATTAATATTTACAAAAAACACGAGGTAATTAAGGAAGATGCAGGGAAGGAACAAACTGCCTCAAGATCATGTTGGACGAAAATCGTGTAGAAAATGCGTATTAACCTGATCTGCAGCGCACTGTTTTAATAACCCGGGTCATTGCGATTCATGACATGCAATGAGGCTGATTCTAATCGGCGAATCTTCTCAAAACTGGATATGACGGAGGCCAGGTGAACAAACGGAAGTTTTAGAGAATTTAGCTGTTTTTCTAACAAGCATCCAGGAGGGGCGCCGAGCTCAGTTTGCTGCATATGACTTTGAACATTCTTGCTGAATTCCTAAGCTGCCTGCAAAAGGTTAGGGTTGCAGTTACAAAATCCTTTCAAAACGCACACCAGGGTGCTGTTGTCTAAAATTGGGCTCTGGGATTATCTACAAACTCAATTGAGGAATACTTTTAAACTGTAAACACTTGAGAGGGGGGAAATGTCTCAGGCATTTTAATGAAAGCCCAGAAAATGATGTTAAGCTCCTTTATGTTTACTAAAACATTTAACAATAGCTAGAGTTACTTACAAAGTTTCCACAACGTCTTGATCCGGTCACGTTTCTTGGTGTGGACAATATAGCTTACGAGTCACTGGGTGGCACAAACGTTGTTGGGGGCTTAAACTGTTGGTTCTACTTTCGCTTATTTCTTTATTGTGTATTTTTTGTGTGCAATGACCGTAAAAGCGTTGTGATTGAATCACACTGGTTCCTTGGGAACAGCATGCACCTTGCAAACCTGGAAGACGTAGGTACAACTTCAATTTTCTTCTTGACACGTGTCTTATGGGGTATCATCAAGGCACTTAACCCCACATTGGATCCCAGGGGGATGAGAGAGGCTATGGACAAACACTGTGATTAAAAAAACAAAAACTTATCTATCAGTTGTTTTGTTTTTCTGCCTGTGCAGTCAGCGAGGATCCCTGTGTGCTGAGTAGCTGTCCGCTGCTTGCAGCTTTGAAAAGCGAGATTAGGTTGGAAGCTTTGTGTGAGACTGCACTGTCTTTTATCCCACAGACGATGCGCCTCACTGAAAACCACACTAAATTCAGCTGTTTAAATTAAATGTACTTTCAACTAAAAGACACGGTAATGTCACATAGCAACAACCCTCTGGAGGCAAAAATTTGGACTTTCGGCTTCGTGGCTCAGTTGAGCAGGCGGAAAGTTGTGTGTCTGGTTGTAGAGTCCCAACAAACTCAATAGCCATTTCCTTACATGCTGGCATTTGTGAAATTACCTTCTCTGTTTTTACTAATTTTTTAGACGACATTTTCATTGATTTGTTATTGCACATCTGTTTATCTGCACTGATATACTGTATTATATATAGTTTGGCTTTTTCTGTGTTCCACGCATCTGCACAGTATGTACATTTTTGAAAAAGTGATCCAACTCATTCCTTGGTCCGTGAGTCTGATATTCCTACTTATAACATCTGCACAGCATATTCTGTTATAGAATTGTACAGTATATTATTATTGTTGATATTATTTCTTTATACATTGTTTTTAACACTTTAACAACTGTTTGTGTCCCTTTGCATCTGTTCCTGAATTTCTTCTTTGCAGGACAATTCAGTTCTACTTCATTCAAACGTTTAAAACATGTCTTGCTCTTAAGGCAGCTCACTAGCTAAAACAGCATGCCCTTGTGGTGTCAAATTGGGAAATTCAGAAGAGAACGTTCCTTGGCAATCACACAAATGAACAAAATCATGTTTAGGATTTAGATTTGCAGAGTGCAAGGTGACTTAGCTAAACCGTTTCGATGCGCAAGCACGTCCTGATGTGACTGTCATGCACGGGGCACAAAGTCACACTCAGACTTTCATCATGCGATTAGTCTTATAGTTGGCAGTTCAGACTGCCTAAGTTCATTTAGAATGATCATGTCTGCAGCCTGGAAGTGCGCCCCTCATGTTCTTCCTTCTCTTCTCCAGAGATCACAGGGAAGACAAGATAAGAGGCTGTACTGCCGAGTTGTTTTTGCCCCATCTGCAGAAAAAGTTATTCCTTGCAGCCGCTGTTTTGCTGGTAAATATTCTATGAAATCAGCTTATGTGGGTTCAGTTGCAACAGTAAATGTGATTAGGATTCAGGTGGTTTGCTCTATTTTTGCCACACATACACACAAAACCCACAAACTCGCTCCACCGTGCAGCGAGTCCTTGTTTTTTCCTCGCTCTTGGGTTAAATTAGGGAAATCATAGAGAGCAGAAGAGGCTTCATTAATGGTTCGGGGTTGATGAGACTCACTGATATCAATAATCAATCATGAAGCTCGCTGCTGCAAACTGGTCAGTTAAGCTCGGGTGCAAATCGATGCGATGATGAAGCAGCTTGTCCCCTGGGTCCGTTGTGCCGCTTAGTCTGCTTGGTGGAGACTTTCCTCAGCCGGATGTGAACTCTCACAGCACTGGTCACTCCGCAGATGGGAGTTATGCTCCAGGTGGTGCATCAGGATGTTGAAAAAACCTTCAACACGACAAAACAACAATGTTACAAATAAAAACCCCTTTGTGAAAACAAAAGGTAATTTATAGCGCACTCCTGTGATGGTTCAACTCCGCAGTTCACATCCAGTTCAGCTAAAGCTTAAGGCTTTCGCAGCAAATTTCCCTTCCCCCCCCACCACCACCACACCACACACTACTTCAAAGTCTGCAGAAATGTTTGTGTGTATGCAGCGAGTTTACTCTCCTGTTTCCTTCTTGCAGATACCGGAGAGCCAATAAGAAGGTGTGTTTATCCTGCAAATGCTTCTAGGAACACTTTCACCAAATGAATAACAATAGTACACCCCCCCCCCCTTGTTTGCAGGGAGACGTTTTCAGATTTTTGTATAAAGCGCTACAGTCAGGAAACGTCCTTCAGCCAACAAAGGAGAGCTCTTTAAAGGAGCGTTGAATTCTTAATAATTTATTTAATTGCGCTTGTTTGTATTTGTGTTTCAGAGTGAATATAAACGGGAGTCGCACACAGTGGAAGGAGTCCCAGTGGTCCAGCTGTGTGACCAGACTCAGGTACACGGCAGACTGCTTTGACCTTGCTACTGAGCAGATGGCAGGAGTCTCTGCCTGCGTCTGCTGCTGTGGCTCGGTGTGTGTGTGACTAAATACTTGAAACATATTCTTGGTATATTTCTGTGTATAACTTTACGCTAAGATGAGAAGTCACTTACATGGACTTGTTTGACTTGTGTTGTTTCTGTTTCTCCCTGACGTCCAGCAGCTTTTCGCTGACCGAGCTGCTCGTCAAAAGCGCTTTGCTGTTGCTATGGCAGCAACTCTGAGCTCTTCGGCTATTAAAGGATGAGTTCAATAATTTGTGTTGCATCTGTGAAGTTATTTATGGTGATAATTCCCTCACTTGTTGCAGAAATATCTCATATCATTTCGAGCTTCCTGAAAATGTAAATAAGTAGTGTAGGCTGACAGGTAGTCAGACCTATCCTGTCTTTTTTTTTGCTGACTTTAGCTGTTTAAAATAACTTAAAGAGAAAATATTCATTTCAGTGGTATATAAAAGTATAGAATAGACCTATTGTAGCTCTTCAATGGTGCAATCAGACACAAAGTCAGAGCAACAGCTTAACCTTTGTTGCTTCGGTCCCCATGAGATCATTTCGAAACCTCAAGTATTGTGTAAGAATTTGGGATTGACTCAAGAATCACGCAAATCGGGGAAAGTAATCTCTTAATCTAAACTGGCAAAGCTTTGGTTTTGGTTATGATGTGCCTTTTACTTGTCGGTGACCTTATAGTGGGAAGACGTGTGACATGAGCGTGCCAAGTTCAATTGTGCACAACAAAACGGATCAAACCAGACCGTCTTTAGCGGCATTACTCAGAATTTCCCCCGACTACAACACTGGACACGGTCTAAACGGATTCAGTTCTGTCATTTTCTTTGCAGCATCGTGTCATATTACACTGGAACCATTTCAGAGACATTGTATTGTTTTTTTATATATCCACACTGCAAAATCACATTAAGTTCCCTGTAATTTTGGGCAGGCTAATTAATTAATTTAAATAATTAATCTTCAAAACTTATTTAATTAATTTCCCCGCTTGTTCTGATGTTCATAAAATGATTTTTTTTTTTACTGTCAAAGCATCTATTCTTTTAAAACCAGCTCATATTTCATTATCTGAGAATGCTCTGACCTGTTCATTTATACCATATCTTATACTGATAAAACGACATGATATTCTGTCAGAAACTTAAGGTACAAAATGATTGTTTTCTCTATAATCACCATGTTTGATTGTTTGATCTGATCTAAAATTGACAGCAACAACCATATCAATTTCCTATCATTGAAAACTGCAGCGTTTTACCCTCTAAACACGATGACTGGACCGGACATCCTCAAGATACAACAGAAAAAGTTCAGTCTATTACGTAGCCACAATGCTGCCAACCTTACAAGACATCGGTCTGCAGAGGTCAAAGCTGTTTTGAAAAAGGGAACAATATCAAGCGGGTAGGTTTAACGTTACGGCTGAAGTTCAACCCAAACATGGGAAAGGGGCAGAAAGGGGATTTAAGCCAGATTTAACATGCTTGTTGGTTCCAGATGGGCTGAGCTGGGGGTTTTCAGAAACTGCTGATTTATTGATTTTCTCACACAACCACAGGTCAAAAAAAAGAATAGGAGAAGAAAAAAAACCCAGTGAGAGACAGCTGTGTGAATGAAAAGAAAATGCAGTGTTGATGTACGTTGGAAAGGCAACAACAGGTCAAATGTTTTATTCATAAGATATGTGAAATGCCATCTGAAAAAAAAAAAATGGATGTGGAAGCAGACGGGCAAAGGCAGCAGAAGATCAGGAAGGGTTCCCCCTCTCTGTTCCGGTAACAACTGGAAGCTGAGCTTACAGTTCACACAGGCGCGACAAAGTTGCACAAGAACAGTATCAGTACATCGACTGTACTGATGAGTCTTGATACGGCCAGAATTGGTAGGAACAGCATGAAAGAGTAGAGCCACACTGCCTCTTAGTAACAGTTCAGGCAAGTGGTGAGGGTGTAAAGGCATGAGGATATTTGATAGGCACAGTTTATTACTTTATTAAGCATCACTTAATGCACAGGCGTCAAACTCATTTTCATTTTGGGCCATATCAAAAATCGGAATGTTCTTAAAGGGCCAGTTGTGCCAGCATGTATTGATAAAACTTAGTAAATTGCTAAAATATCAATAAATAGCTGTTTGTTTCAGCTTTCAACAATGTTTCTTAAAATTAAATAATGTTGAACATCTTTTCCCACTGATCAGTCCATCCAAGATTTTGTGATTTTTTGGGGGGGCAAATAATCACAAACTATCTGTAATAAATATTACAGATTTATTATAAAATCTGTAATAAAAATCACAGATTTTGTCATGCTAATGTATAAATATTTGTAAGAACATTTTAAAATATTTGTGCTAATATATGCTGTTTAATGTGACTTTTTATTAATCGCAGTATCAGGCACAGACCATAACCTGACATCAAGTGAGGCTGAGGCAGCAGTTAAACCAAATGTTTTTGGCCAATTTTGAGAGAAATTTGCAATAAAAATCAGAAACAAATGTGGAGATCTGTTGATTTGGTGTGAATTTTGCAAATTTTTGAAAAAACCAGAGTGACTTATTGATGCATTTTGAGTTTAGAGGGGCACATAAAAAGCTACGGTGGGCCAGATTTGGCCCCCAGACCTTGAGTTTGACCCAGGTGACTTAATGCAATAGCTTACCTGAGAATTGATGCCTTGTACCAATTCATCAATGAAACATTTGAAATGATTTAAAACTGGTTTGTTGAACATGACTATAAGTTCAATGTTCATCTGTGGCTTCCAACTTCAACAGAGATTAGTCCAGTGGAGCACCTTTGGGATTCCATCATGGAGTCAACCAACACAAAATGTCTAATATAGATTTCAGATCATCACTTTCATCTCATCAGAACAAAATGAGGCAAAAAAGGTACAAAAACAATACTTAAGAAAAATAAGAATCTCAATTGTGTTTTCAGAAATGAAGTGAAGGTTCACAAATCCCAGACTGTGTTTTATTTTTAGGATTTGGAATTTGCCTGGAATATTCCAGTTATCAAAGTTTTCATCTCCTCTCTTCTAGAAGAAGGACTCCATCTAAGATGGTCCTAAGAATAACTCTGAAAATCATATTTTCTTTTCACAAATGGAATAAAGGCTTTACAGAAAAAAAAAATAGCTGTCCAGGCTGCAACCACATGATGAGTTCTGCTTCTTGTCAAAAGCAAGCACTGAGATTGTCCTTTTTCTGTTTTCACTGCTACCTTAACAGAAATGGCTTCAGATTAGGCAAGTCAAATATTTACAATTTTGAATAGTTAAAACTAGACACTACAAAGTTGATGTTGTTGGAGAGTTTGGGTGTACCGTTTTGTTTCAGTTTCTAAAAAGCTTTTTTTTTTCGTATTATTTTCAAATTTTTATTTGAATTTTATTTTATTTCATTAAATCCACTATTTTCCTTCCAATTCATAGCGATGTGCTCCATTATCCTGGTCTGTTGAATTGAACTCCAATTGAAAACCGCGTAGTTTGTGATTTAAATGTGGAAAGGTTCAGTTGGCATGGAAGTTTGTGCTGTACACTTCCGCTTGGTTTTGCCTTTGGCAGTCCTGCTGAGTCCTGAGGCTTTTGAGCAGCAGAGTGCGGGTATCTCTGCTGGTAATCATCTGTTTAAGTGCTAATCAGGACTCCGCTGATTTACAGTGTGCCTAAGTGTGCTCCTCTCGCCACTCAATCACGCGGACCCAACAGAATACAGTACGGCAGCTGTTGAGACAACCGGCCCGTCTCTCCATTAGTTCAACAAGAGCTATTCATTAATTTATTTATCTAGGCTCTCGCAGGAGCGAGGCCATGGAGATACAGCAGAGGGAGCTTTTTAATCAAAGCTGCAGCTCCCAACCGGCTGACTAATGTACAGTGATGCGCGTTTGTTTATCCGGGGCACATCTGCCAGAGGGCAAAGGGACAAGGGGATGCATTTCTCCCCTTGTGATTCTCTCCCTAAACATGAAAAAAGTGAAGCCGAGGAAGATTTCGAACCTTTTTCCTAAGAAGACATAAAGCAAGCGCCGGCTGCAATTAGACTCTGTCTGGATTGAGGACGATTAAGTGCGGTTTGGGTGTCGCCCTCCCTCGAGGATTTCCTCGACGGGGTCGAATTAGAAAACGGGCGCAAAAAAGAGATTGATGAGTTCAATGTTTTCCAAATGAGCAGCCTTACACACATAATTACATCACGGAAATGAACGGATCATCGTGATACAAACTCGGGCGAGGGGCATGCTAATTGCTCATCAGATGGTGAAGGCTGTGGTGTCGGCCGCCTCACAACTGCAGAGCTCGCTGCACGGGAAGGAGGCGGGGAGGGGCTTCTGCTGAGCAGATTAATGTGATCCATCTTCCACTCGTCCATGCTTGTTATTCCGCATTCACACTCCAAGCCCGGTTATCTCTCCTTACAGTACGCACGAGTCACATTGATGTTGTTTATTGAAGCTGCAGAGAACATCCGCCGTCAGACTTTTCCCGTAAACGTGAAGAAATGGCAAATATCTTTTGTACTTCCTCTTCGTAAAACTTGCTTATTAAATAGCATGTTGTGTTATTATTACTCCTGTTTACAAGCTTATGTTCAGGTTTACTTCTACTGTTGACCGTGAAGAGGCAAAGGAGGAAACTTTGAGACTGACTAGACATCCATAAGTGATATTTAGTGGAGTAATATTGAGGATAATGACATGACTAATTTGAATAAATCCCCTCTCTATGATAAGGGAGCTATAATTAGCAGAGGTCACTGAGTTTCATAGAGTGTTGCAGCAGGCATGTTGCGTTAACAGGAGTCTAAACACACAACTTCAGTTATTGTAATGTCTTAGAAATGATGCAACATTTTATGAAATATACAAGTCTATATGAAAGAAACCTGTTACATAAGGTGTTTCGAAATGAAAAAGTGAAAGTTGAGTGTCAAAATAGGAGACTTAAATATCATGTTTTTATTAAAATTCAGCTCCTTCTCTGGGCGTCTCCAGCAGTAGTTGCCCTTAAGGGAACTGAAGGCTGTGTATATGATCTACAGTAACAAGCTTGGCTTGACAACTGTGTTCTTCATTGCACTGCTAAGACGTGGTGTTGTTATGGTGCTGCTACATAATTTTCCAGTTGTTTAAAAGTAAATCTTTTATATATATATATATATATATATATATATATATATATATATACTTTACTATAAATTGTGTTCATTTAACACGTTTTTCTCCGTTTCAGCAGCTGGCGCAAAAGAATAATAGCATCTAGGCTGAATATTTTCAGGCTTTCATGTATCAGCTTATGTCTCCTCTCGTCTCAGATCTGATGTCCTTTTCTTAATCACCTCTCCCAGGTCTCCACGGCGTTCCATCTCTCCGTTAGACTCCTCATACACGCTGCCAGTCACATTTTCTGGCCTCCTTATCAGTGATGCCAGTTCAGTCAAGAGGAATGAGCCAATATTCCAGCAAAGTATTGTGAGAAGCTTGTGGAACAAAACCAAAAACACCTAAACAAAGTCCTATAGTTTTTAAGTCAATGTTAACGACATTTATGAGAATTTCTGAATCTAAACAAAGTAAGACAACTCCCCCCCCTCAAAAAAAAAATTTAATCTCACATTATTCCAGCACTTAGCAAAAAGCAACATTTTGATCATTGTCTGATTTCATGTCAGACAGAGAAAACGGTTTGTCTTTTTATACTGTATGTATAAATATACATTGACATGGTTTTATTTCCTTCCAATGTGGTCCAATTTGTAAAATTGCCCTAAATGCCACCTTGAAACTAGATCTCTCCAATGATGTTCTTCAATTTGTATTATTATTACTATTACAGCTTATTTTAAATCATTCTTATTACTGAATTTATTTAAAATGGAATAATCCCTTCAACTCAATCCCAACCAACTTTTATGATGTTTTATGCTCTTCAGATTTCTGACGTTTGATCCACTTTGTTTGCTCTAAGTTTAATGTTCAATTCATTGATCCAGGCTTTGCACAACTATCTGCCCATCGAACCTTTACTATTCTTATTCTGAAGCAATAGTTTGAGAATTGTTAAGTCTTTTTTTGGCAGCGGTGTGCTGATCAAATCTGCAGGAATGGATAGCAAATCCCTTTTCCCTAACCTTATCTGATAGCTGTCCTGCAAACCTTTTGCCACACTCCTCCTGCATTGCATATAGACCATATAGCCTCTGGCCTACAGCACCGCCATGTATTTTTTTCCTTCCTCAAGCCCCACATGAATAAGTTAGTGTCCAGAAAGGATGATCTAGATCTCTTTAGATTTCCTCTGGGATGCCCGGTCTTGCTTTTTTGGAACGCAGTCCATTTAAAGAGGCTGGATGAGAGAGGATTCAACCAGAGGTGGGTTACAATTACTGAGCTAAAGTGAGTGAAGATGACTGTAGATGTGGCAATAAAATTGCTTCTAATGTATTTGCTCTGCTAGCAGGAGAGGAGAAACTGCAGCGTTGATGGAGGCTCAATGTGGTGATAGGGAGAGAATGATAATATAAATGCAGGGATTAAAAGGGTCGAAAGCCCCCATGGGGAATGCCTTGACATGTTTTGGTGCAGCTAACGACACAAAGTTTTTCAAAGGCGTACAAGGAAGTCTGGAGCAGAAAGGAACATCTGTGACTCTGAATGTGGGATGCCCCAAAATGTGTCCGTTACTCTAAATTGAGATCGCATCCTCCGCACCGCTGCATCGCTTTAAACGATAGTTTTGCTAGAATATTTGCAATGGTAGATAAACTTGCCGTATATGTGCCGACAAATTGCTTTTCTGTGGACAAAGGACATAATGTAGATGCAGTCATGTAAAATAATGGGGTGTATTCAGTCCTGCTTTGTCTGAGCAGCTGCAAGAGCAACGCTGCAGGGCTTGAAGCTAAAGGAAAGGAGCAGCAAACCACAATACAGACTATGTGGTGACTTAGTTAGCACTGTGGCCTCAAAGGCATCTTGGGTTTAAGTTTTCACCAGGTTTGCTAAACTGTTCTCAATATGCATGTTCTCATCCCACCATTCAAAAACATATGTTAGGTCAAATACCCATCCACACTGCTGCAAGAATTAGAAATAGAATAAACTGAAAAAAGCTAAAGAAATACATTAATAATGACTAATTTCATCTGTATTTTATAACATGTAGCTCCAAATAAATTGTCACTAGAGTGAGGTTAGTTATAAATTGGTGGCTAACCATTTAAATATTTAGCATTCAGTTTCATTGGTTGCAATCCTTAAAATCACTGGCCACCCTTCAGCCAAAGCTAATTGTAGGTTGTTGCTTTCAGTCATTTGAAGCAACAACCTACAATTAATTTTGTGACTGGTTTTGTGAATCAGTCACAAAATCCTGCATAGTGACTGATTTGCTTGGCTTTCTGTCTCATGTTTGTGTTTTGGTGCGTCTCCTCAACCAATTTTAAATGGCACACCAGCAACGCAGAAAGTTAGGAGAGCCAAACAAAATGAAAATCACAAACGCCTGTTCAAAAATAAGAATGGGCCGTAGCTGCACCATTTACAGACAGAGCTGGAAACAACAGGAACGTGTAATGTAAGCTACATTGAGTCCATTTTGTAGGAGGATGATCTAATGTTGGCACTCAGGGTCAGTATTTTTCCAACTTATTTTTGGACCATTTTATTTGTGTTTCATATAGAGAAGTTACATAAATCATAGAGGAAGACGGATCCAGTGGGAGGGAAAAGTGCAAGATGGGGTCAGAGGGGCAGAAAAACAGACCATTAATTCCCTTGGGTGAGAGGTGCACTCTCTGTTACATGGTTCCTCTCTCTACCCATATTACATGGCAGCTCTGATTATATTTAAAGGAATAGTTCAGGATTCTTGATGTAATGATAATTTAAAAGGTTATAAGCAATCAATGTTTCCTGCAGCAAATTGGTGTCTTCATTTAGCACAGAGTTGTTGACTGTAAAGCTAACAGTCTGAGAGGGGCCAAGAGCAAAACAGCCTTCTAATGTCAACTCCGATGTTGAAAACGTCCATGCGGTTCATACGAATGTTATTTTCTGAACCTTCAAGCGTTGCGTTTGCACAGAAATCAGACATACTTAGAAGAGAACTATAGAAAATGTTTTCCACCAGAGTAACTTTATAGAATAGTGTTTACTTAAACCACCATAATATTTTTTGATTTTCCTACCACATTTTAGCTTTTATGTCAGACAGTTACTCTGACAGAATATGATTTAAAATTGCATTTTAGTGGAGCCCGGTGTTAACGTGGGCAGGAATATTCTAAAAACGCACATACCTGCGTATTTTAATAGCTTAGCCACCAAGAGTTGCACTAATTAGCGGCAAGATAAATGAATGCTTTCCAAACCAGCTTCCCAGTTTGGGAAGCTGGTTATTTCAGCTTCCCAAACTGCATGTTCTTTCATATGTTTTAGACGTACTCTAAAAAACCCCATAAATACTTAACTATTTTTGTTTTTAACTACACATAAAACTCCCTCAGTAGGCGGGGGTCCACTGTACACGAGAAGCTCTAAACTAGCTTTGGCTTAAACCAATTTAAAGTTTTTGAGATCTGAGATTTTAAATGCGTTAGAAGTCCAGTTTGATCGTGAGCTCTCTTAAGCTAGCTGTAAGTGTTAGCCCAGCGCCTACTTATCTGAATTTATACTTAAGACACAAAGAGATTCATCTAATATATTCTGAACACCCCCTTTAAGATGAATATAGCAAGTAATTGTACAATATTTTAATAAAATCAAGACAATATTTAAAAAAGACATTAAGCAATCCTCTATCCAGTTTTTGTAGCTAATGTTTTTCAGCTTGGTAGTGTAGCTGGAGTTTATCCAAGTAGCCGATTGGTAAAAGGTTTGACCCCAAACAGGTCAGGTTGTCAGTTCAACTTAAAGACGTCACAGAGGAATTGAACTAACATTTAGGGTTTGGGACTGTGTGAGGAAACTGGTACACCTATAAAAAAAAAACAAGTTAATCCATTTCAACTGAATTTATTACATCAAAGCTCTGGGGGTTCTTGCACTGTATCGTCCAGGTGTCTTTATCTTTCCTCTTTTTTTTTTCATTTTGGACATAGCTCTTTTGATACTTCTGGTGAAATAGACTAATATCCATTCTGTGCAGGGTCCCAACAAAGCAGTTTATGACTAATAGCGATGACACGGGTTTTTGGGCCTGTGGCAACCAAGCTCTGCTGGTGATTTTGTGCAGGTTTAAGGATTGAATGAATAAACATGAGCTTTGTTTCATAAAGGCCTTTCAGAGAGAGAAATCCCGTAGACTGAGGATACACAAGCTTTAAAGTAGAGGATAATCTCTTATACCTGGAAGATGACACACAGCAGTGACTTTTTAGAAAAGTTGTTCAACATAAACTTTATGCTGGAGTCATACAATTCTACTGAGGCGTGAAAAAAGGGGGAAAGATACATGTAAAAATTGCTGATGGAAAAAAAAAGACAGGCAGATATTGTTTGCCATGTCCTAACCCTCTGCGCTTGGAAGGGTATGCAGTGGTATGGCTAACCTACTGGCTGTCTCGAGGCAGCTCTTCAACTCAGTGCTCCGATGCTGGTGTCTGCCTCGGAGCTTATCAGGCTTTCCCAGATGGTGATTTCAGCGCACAGAGGCAACGAGAGTCACGCGGAAAAGGAAGAGGGGAGCAGCGAAGTGGAGGTGAGTTTACAAAGATGAAGCAGACTGTACATTTGGGGTCAAAAAATGTGGTTTTCCTCATTTCTCTTCGGTGGGAACAAACAACATTTTCTCTGACAAATTACATCTGGCCAAAAAGAAAATTAGTGTCGGCTAGCTTTTAGGAAATCACCTCAGCGGACGTCAAGGGCAGGATATCATGCATTCCCTTCGGTGTCATTATGCCGTGTTATTGTGAGTTGTTTAGTTTTTGTTTTTTTATGACTTTGAAGTATCTGTCCATTAGTTTACTATCATTTTATAGAAAGTAGCTTAGAACAAAAATATAAAGTGTCTGAAAAGGTATTAACACCACCGGAACGTATTTAGATGAATGAATTTATCTTCTTGCAGTCTTATGTGACAGATCAATACAAAGTAATTATAACAACAATACATTTTATTTGAATGTGTCTTTTATAACACTGAAGGTCACTTTACAAAGAAAGGAGCGGTGAATTGCTGTTAAGTTTCTCGAAGTATGTCTCCACCAAACTTGCACATCTAGATATTGGTCCTTTTTCCCCACTTATCATGGCAATAATAATTTAAGCTCAGTGAGATTGGATGGTTTTGTCACAGAATTAGATGTGTATTTTTAGTGGGTGATTTTTAAGAAACAAGAACTGTTTTATCACAACCATTTCACAGTAGGTCTGGGTGTATGTTGTGGGCTCGTTGTCTAGCTGGACAATGAACTTTCACTTTTTTTTTTGTCTTGCATTTTTGTTCTACTTCTCTTTCCAGACATCTGGTCAGGTTTTACACCACGCTTGGTGTTGTGATGGAAGTCACAGTGTTCATGTTTGGTCTCCAGAGAACCGGAGAACTGCCTTCTGTATGTTTCCTGTCTCCCTTGTGGCTTGGCAAACCACAACCTGCACTTCTAGAGGGTTTCTGTCATCGATGGCCACGCCTCCGTAAAGGTCAGACTTGTGAAATGTCGTCCTGTCAACCTATTCTCCCACCTAAGCTTTGGATCTCTGCCTCGCCTCAATTGTTTTTCTACATTATTCTTCTGCGATTATCACAGAAGAGTGAGTGGGTATGAGTACAGAGCCCTGCTCCTTCAGTGGCTCATAAACAAATCCTAGACACTCCAATATCCTTGTCTGCTGCCCTCAGTATCCTCTTCACGGTCATTTGTTGTGCCGTTGTTTTGTCTATCTCTTAATAACTTCAACAGCAACACTCAACAAAGCAATCACATTTCAGATTTGCTTGTTTACAGACTGTAGAATATGCCTGTCTCAATTCCTGCCATAAAATTAGCCAACAGAATCTGTTGGCTTCAACCTGCTCCATTGTACAGAATGAGGCACTGCAGCGTGCATCTGTGTGAGCTTGTCAGCTAATTGACTGTAATGTCATTTTATCTGCTTCAGCAGGTTATTGACAACAGCCTCCCAGAGGCTCGATCATCCTTCTGTCAACTCGCCGTCATGGGAGACGCCATTATCGTCTGATTACAGCTCATGCTTTCATATAATCCTGACATTTCCCCCCGTCTTTTGAGCTTTGGGAGTTGCCATAGCGGGCGGCATTGTACTGGTAATAGTTAAATGCCTTGTGTATGTGTGTGTGGGTGGGTGGTGAAGGTAACGGGCAAGAGGCAATAAAGACGGTGTTAATTTCCTGGAGCCACTCAAGACAGTCCTCATCCATCTGCTTCTTTCCCTTTAACAACCTTGCAGCCTTTAAATCTCGAGGTTCCCGTACGTCAGCAGGAAAAACTGCGTGCGTGCATGCTTACATACTGCAGATTAAAGAACAGCAAGGTGGAGGGGGTAGTCATGGATGATGCCCGGTAATTATTGGAGGAACAGCTGTGCAGCCAATGAAGGAAAACGCACGAAAAGAAAAGGCAAAGGGAGTGTGGAAAATGTTGGGGGAAAGAGCTTAAGAGTGATGTGTCTGGGATTAATCTTCTCCTCGTAGAGTTACCTGGGGAAAGAAAGGTACATGCTTCATTCTGAAAGTGGAAAAAAGCAACAAAAACAATCACGCTACTGCCAGCCTGTCTTTGAAGTGGAAGAAAAATGTATTAATATTTCTATCGACAGTGAGTTTGCAGTTTGCCCACGAGATCCAGCCAATTCCTGCTCTTTTTAAGGCGTGCAGGGCGTTGTGACGACCTTCGCCACGAACTGTATCTTTTCATCGTCCTTTTTTTTTTTTTTCTGACCCGTCACTGTGCCCCTTATTAATCTTCCACAGTGAAAAAAACCCCAACAAACTCGGCTTCGACCAAGCTCCGGTTGCAGAGGGACATCAGAGCAATCAATACAAGGAAAAGAAGCACCAGTGGGGTTGAGGTGATGTGGGTGAAGGTGAGAATCTCCGATTCATACGATGTCTCTAAAATGTATCCTGTCTCCCAAAGTAGCACTTTATGGTCGCAGCAGTCAAAGGATGCTAAAAAGTGTGTCAGATTAAACTAGGACATCGACATGTTACATATCCAGATGGCATGTGATGCCTGGAGTCTTTCTGCTTTGAGTTTGCACGTTCTCTCCAGGTACTCTGGCTTCCTCCCACAGTCCGAAAACATGACGGTTAGGTTAATTGGTCTCTTGACCTATGCAGGTTATACCCTGTCTTTTGCTCAATGACAGACACCAGTCCTCCTGCCACCCTGCAGGGATGAGTGGGTATAGCCAATGGATGGATAATCCAAAAATTAAGCTAATTAGCAAAGTAGTTCATTTCAAACAAGACTTTTATTGAACTGAATTTGCGAATATTAATGCATGATATTTGACACTAACTTAAATTAAGTATGTCTGTATTGACTTTATGACCAGTTCTTTTGTCAAAGTGTGAATATTAAGTATAGCTAACACTAGCATGTATTAATTACACAAGAAATCAAATTCTTTGTTTACTGTGCTGCATCATTTTACTATATTGTTTTCTGTTTTTGTAATTCATCCTGTGAAAGAAATTTAGTAAATATGATTCGGGTTGTTAAATAATTCAAAATGTTCACATATAATTATAATAATAATAATAATAACAATGAGGCTCTCTCTGGTTCATCTTTATCACATTTAGAGTGATTCTGATTTTCCTGATAATCTTTACAACTGCACAACTTCTGTCCCAACAGCTTAAACAGTTTTTAGAGATCTTAAATCAACCCCACGAAGAGTTACCAGAAAGAGCCTCTAGCAATAACACTGAAAGTTCTCAAATGATTACCCAGAAGACCAAGCGAAGACCAGAACTCAGCACACTGTTAAAAAAAATAGAAAGGAAGAAAGAAAAGAGAAAAAAGGCTTTTAAGTAATTTACTTAAAAATGAATTACTTTTCTAAGCTAATTCTCATAACGAGACTATGAAATTCTTTAAAAACTAAAATTTGCAACCACCGATGAATTAAATTTAATACTCAGAGCAAAGAAATGGCAGAACACTTTGTTTTCCTGCTTCGCAGTGTTTCACAGTTTAATTTGAAGTTGTGTGGATCGCCCAGGGCAACCTTCCACTGGGAGCAGCGCAAGCTCTCAAAAAGAAAAAAAAAAAATCTGTTTTCAGTTGCTTACTTACATACATACTGTCTAAGAACAGTAATAAATAATAACTGCACACCTCTAAAATCGAGGCTAAAATTTGCCAATTCTGATTTGGTGTTAAATTAAAGGACTGTTTCGCTCTTTTTGAAGGAATCACTCTTGTTGGTCACCTATAACTCAAAAATCTATTGCTCTTACTCTGCCTAGATTATGCTGGTCCATTTAATAAGCCTGTTCCTAAATTCTCTCATCTTTGCTCTGAGCTGCAGATGAGACTGTTTATGCAGCAGTTCTTGCATTTCAGTAACAGAAATCCCGTAGTCCATGAAACTGTCAAACGTGTCTACAGTCCAAGCACCTTGTCAGGATCGTTCATAATTAATATGAATTAAGATGACTGTCTGTCTCGAGGCAGTTCCACATAAATCCTAGTTTCAGACACGGAGACCAGCATGAATGAAGATTCTTTACGGCACATCATCATGCGCCCTGATCTTCATATGCATACCGAGTTTGTTTCTGTCATGCGTTGCTCCTTTGACAGCTACGAGAACAAGGATTTTCTTTTATTCATACTCCTTCACTGATCTCCCGGAATAAAATTCGTAAGACGCCGGAGAGCAAAAGAAGCTAAGAAGCAATCCATATGCAGCAGACGAGATCACACAGTACAGTAAACGTGAGCTTGGCTCCAGGATAGACTGTAATGATATGAGTACACGCTCCATGACACTAATGACATTTATGCAGTTTGCACTAGCAAAAATCACATTTCCATTTTTACAGGTTAGGCTATTTTACTGGCTTTAATTACAACATTGTCGCTGCTTCGGTTAGTCTGTTTGCACACAAACAATATGATTTTTTTTGATTCTGCAAAGTTTGAAGTGCATATTTCTTGCGGTTTTTAATAGATTTCTACGGCTTTTATTTTTGTGTGGAAGGTTGGAGAACCGCAAACAAAGTTTTAACATCAGGCTAAAAGTCACAACCCTGGGTCAAATTAAGCACATGAACCTGGCCTATGTTTTTAAGAAATCTACTTTCCCCCCTGCCCCCAAAACACATCTACTACTTGCTTTTACCACCCTTGGCACCAACATCTCCCATCAGACAATGAGTTTTGCACTGTGAAGAAGTTTTATTTTGGTTGGGTTAGCCACACTGGGAGGATTTTGAGCTTGAACAGTCTGTTTAAAGTGATGTGACAGCATGTCATTTTGATTTAAATTCATATTCTTTTTTTTAGGACACTCTTAACAACCTTCTCTTTTCGTTTCATTCTTTCTTTTTTATCAAGCCTACATGAGTGCTTGGTGGAATTCCTTGGAGTTTCTGCTACTCAGCAGATTTCATGGTTCAACCAAAGCAAGTCATCCTGGTCCTTGAGCAGTAATGCAGCCCCAGACCACCACACTAACACCCACCACCATTAGGCTGTGTTGGTTTTAGTGAGAGGGATCTCTGTTTTTGTTTTTGTTTTTTTGGTCCAGTGATGGTTTTGCGTAGGAACTCTTTCAAGGATGCCATTTCTTTTTCTTTTTTTTTTTTACTGTTTCATCCAGTAAAATAATCAAAACTGACCTGATTGTACCTGGAGTTAGCAGTGTTTTAGACATCGTTGCCTCCTAGACGGAAATGTGTTGCATTTTAATTGGGCCGGGCTCTCCTGGGGATTGTACTGTCCTTGTTTTCTCCTTCTTAGAATTACGGCTCACTTTGGTTCACTGAACTTCAGAGGCCTTAGCAATGACTTTGCAACTCCTTTGGATGTCATTGACATTGTGTGTTTGTTTTTAATTTTCTTTTGACTGGGGCATAATATATTTCCTTTGGAGGTTTGTGTATGTGTGCGTGTGGGTGTGTTTACATTTTTTATTGATTCTACACATCAAAAACACACCAAACAGACCAAAACAATCAGTCCATTCATAGCAACAATACTTTTCTTTTTAATTAATGAAATTTTCACTTGAATACTGCTTTTCTATTTACTTGGGTTCTTTCTGTGATACTAAATTTCTTACTTTTGTTGGATGCATTAATATATCAGTATTGCTGTTTAGTTTCACTGAGTGTTTTCTGTCTAAATAGAGGTGAAATAACAAAAACACTCAAGTGAGTGCCAAAAATCAAAAGCTAAATGCAAAGAAAAAATAATAATTACAGACTGAGAACATGATGGCCCATACTAAATGTGTGACAGCTTGCCGTGAATCCTACCAGCGTAAATTGGTGCCGTTATTTCCCTCCTGTCACAAACGCTAAACCCGTCGATTTGAGTCGAATCCACACTTAGCTGCTGCTGCTGATTGTTCTTTGCTTTTCTTCAGCTGTGTCACCACAGACCTGGCATCATCGGTTTGCCAGATTGCCAGGAAAACTCAATAGGAGCCAGCCAAGTCCAGGACCAGTATCAGGAATATTTAGTACACGATTGGCTCTGGAATCATAACGCTCTGTGTTCAGTCTTAACTCATAAGCTTGCGGCACATCAAGGCGGACTCACAAAGACGAAGCTCTAACTGTCTGAGTGCTCTGCTCCTCAGAGGAAGCATGGCTCCTCTGATGCTGGAGAGTGGAGGATCGCTTCAGCAGCATTCAGCTCCTCACATGCAGTATGGATGCATTGTATAGGTTTCTGTGCAAATGGGAGCTGAGTCACAAACTGATTCGTAGTGGGGCAACATTACTGTATTCCTGAGGCGACGGAGAGGGCATCATGCCCTGGCTGTCGTACACGAGAGAACATGAGTGATATGGCTCCATTCCTGCAGGCCTGGTTTGGCCACTCTACCAGATTGTTATAATTTTCCCCCCGTGGGGTGTAGTACACATGTGTAACCTTCTGTATTTCACCTTGGCACTGCTTGTGGGTCAAGGAGAGTGTACAATCTGCGCCCTGATAACTGGAAAACGTAGCTTTATAAAAGCTTCCTGCACAGTTGGAGTCAAGCTAAAGCATTCATCCTCAGTTTTGTCACTTCGCAAACCTCAAATTTTCTTTCATTTTATTGGGCCTTTTTGCAATAGAGCAACAATAAAAGTAGTAGATCTGAGAAGTGTTAAAACATTGTTGATCATTATTTGTGAAATAAAGCTTAAGGTTGTTACATCCTGGAAGATTAAGCTCATTTCCAGTCTCGGTTCCTTTTTGCAGCATCTAGCGGCTCATCCAGCCTCCCATCAAAGCTGCTGAAGAAAAACATCCCCACACAAAGTTTCCCCCCAGAAAACTTGCGAAGCCCAGCAGTCATCCAGCCACCCGCCGTGTTTTTGAGTTAAAAAATGTTTAAAGTTGACAGGAAATTTGAAAATATCATTTGTTAGTTATGCATGTTTGGAAGACTGGAAGATTAAGACTATAAGGTCTTAAAAAAAAAGGCAATCATTAAAAAAAAAACTAATATATTAACAATGCTTAGCCTGACGGGGGCACAAGTAAAGCCTGGTGGCCCGCCAGGTTTATAATACGCCTGCCACAGTATGAGGCTGCCAACACCATGTTTCACTTTGCTGATGAGCAGTTTTAGTTTTCTCTCACACACCGCAAGCTTAAAAGTCACATCTACTATGTCCTCTAGATCATTTTTGGACACCTTTGTATATAGGACCTTTTAGCTACTTATTAATATCAGGTTACATATACTTCGCTAGCAGCAGGACTCCACAAGTGCTAAGCAGGACACAGAAAAAAATCACAATGTGTTTACTAACATAAATGTAAAACAGAATGTATTAACTTGTAATTTTTATTATATTAAAATGTGTATCTCATTTCCAACCTAAACTGCTAGATATGTTCTTTATAATCAGAGTTTTCTTTGTGTCTTTTCGTTTTCTTTTTGTCAAAAACTCCACAGACTGAGACGCTGACAGCTTCTCCTTGGCGTTGGTCTCTGTGAGCATGCTTTTTTTTTTTTTTTTTTCCTTGTAATCTTTTGAAAACCTCTAACCTGACATTGATCCATCAACTGCAAATCTTAGTTTACTTTTACCTGCATGTTTCTGTTGCTGTTGATAAATGCTGCAGACTGTGTGTCTATCTGGAGACAGTGTCTGTTAGCTTTATGAGGACAAACTTTAAAAAAATAAATAAATAAAATAAAAAGTTATAAAAACAGTCAGAGTTGGAGTGTGAAGTGAGTCCACGTGCGCCCGGTCCTGCGCTCAGCTGCCAGGAGAGCCTCTCGCTCTGCCATTTCCCCGTTTCCAGCTCCAGGGAGAGAGGCGAGGTGTTGAGAGAGAGGCTGCATGCAGCAGATGGCAGAGATATAACTCTGCAGAGGTAAGAAACAGCCCATTAGCCTGACCAAAAATGACAGTCTGCCTACTCTTTAGCACTTAGCCCTAAATACACATGACCAGATTGAGACTGTGTCTGGCATGATCATCGCTTCGTAATCATGTTATGGGTTTGTGGCACTCTGGACAGAAACAACTCTGTTGCTCATCTGCTTCACTCATATTAAGGTGGCGCCAAAATAATAAACACAACAAGGAACGGAAGGCAATCTGGGGCATCCAAAAAATTTAATGACTTCACTTACGCCACTAATTCCTACAACCTAAAACACTGTGGGTGAATAATGAGCTTCACTTCCCACATTCTTGTCTGTAATAAAACATTAGCAGAGGAAATATGCACAAGAATATGGCAGCATCAGCTTTTATACCTTTAACAGCAAATAAAATAGTACAAATCTTTTCATTCTGGCTCAGCCAACATGGACTGAATGGTTCCCTTCACTTCCTCTGCTGCCATTGCTAAAGCTACAGGCAAAAGACAGCAAAGCTAGAACAGTTCAGAAAATCAACATCATCATTCACAACTTCTTCTGTTCACCGATTGGCCCGGTTGTAATTCTACAGGAGAAATCCAGCTCACTGGGAGAAATCCCAGACCGATTACTGAAGGGAGATGAGAATCAAGTGGACTTGCGTAGAAAGTCAACAGGCAAGGCAAGAGGTGATGTAAAGTCAACTACTTTGGAAGAAAACAAACTAAATCAGGCATATTATGGCATGTTTCCACTAAGTAGAGAAGAGCTTTCAGTTTAATCACTGGAATGTATTGAATTTACATCAACAGGCATTTTTAGTGTTATACGTCACCTTGGCTGTGTGGGGATTTGATGTGACAACAGTCTACAAGAGGGTAGAGGTCATTTTTGGTTGAAATGTTTGTCGCATGCGACTCTTGCCTGGGGGAATATAATGTTTTATATAATGTTTTATACTCAGGTGTTGTGTGCAGAATTTTACTGTAAATTTGGGAGCTGGGTGCTTTTTTTAAGCACTTGGGCTGTTTTTAGAAGCAGCTGAGACTCAAACGGAAGTATAAAAATGAGAACAAATTTTAATTCTGCGTAATTCATGATTTAAAAAAAACTAATCTTTGTTTCTCACTAATTACTCTGAGGTGAGCCGATCCCAACAAGCCTCTGAAGCCTTGAACCAAATTGGGTTTTATAGAATTCTGTATGAATTTGAGCTGCTTTTCACAAAGTGCCTGAAGTTTATTTGTGTTGAATTAGTACAGTATTTGACCTGACATCAATTAAATCATAATTGTTGCAGCCACAGCAGCCCCACCGCATGCCAGTTCTCCTTCAAGCTCTCTGAGTACCAGTCCACACCGGTTTATGTAGGCGACGTTCGATGGATAAGTTACTACTGCTGCTCGGCACGGCACCATGACTCAGATATGCTGCCATCATGATAATGAACAACCAATAATTCACCACAATGTCCCGTACATACTCAGACCGCTTAGGAAGCTCTCATGCTCCATCAATCAAACAGGGCATTGCATTCTTGAAGAGCCCAAACAGAAAATGTAAAGTCCAAGTCAGAGGTGAAATCCTGAGTAAGAGACTGCGCTTACTGCTTTTAACAAGCTGAACTGAACAATTATATCCAGACTCTCTGATTCTGATTAAGTGTAAATTCATGCAAATTGGGTTTAGCTGAAAAAAAATAAAAACTACTGAAAATGTAAGTATCAGACTGTTTGAAGCAACTGCAGCAACCAAAGTTGGAAGACAAAAACAGGAAGTTAAGCATTTAATTTGTAAACTATTGAGCTTCAGCAGTATCTCTGCTGCATCACTGAAGAAGAAACAGACTGGATAATTTATCATTACGGTGTTTATTAAAGGAATCACAGCGAGCGCCGCCTGTTATTCAGGCATATGTTCTGACCTTACTGGTTCCTAGTCGTCTTGAATGGCTGTCGGACTTCATAAAGAACCGAGATAAATTTGATTTGGTCCATTAAATGTGCTTATTGATAATGTCTAAATTCGTTTTGTATCATCTGGCCTTTACGGCGTCGAATAAAACATGTTTTAGTTGGTCTTTAAGGCATTTTCCAAGATGGATTGGACCTTAATTCATTGCACTTTGGCGAATCTGATATGCTCCACAATCACACGCTCCCATTTGCTGTGAGTCATCAGACAGGAAATCTTTTATAGTTTGCTGGTGAGACTAATAAATGAAACATTAGTTCCAAAGCTTTCACAGTTTTGACACTCAAAAAGGCCTGAGCCTTTTTTGTCCAAGGCTTCCTGCTGTGAGTACCTGCTATGTTGAGAATTTTATTATTATTATTATTTCAAGGTCACTTATAAGTATGTAAGAGGAGTCTAACTGTTAATGTCTCAGTCATTTTTTTATATATCAATATTTTTTTTGGAAATGCGTTTGTTGATCTTTTTATTTACCCAAAGTTTTCTGCAGTGAATTTCCCAGTCCAGTCACACTTTATGGGGTCTGAATGGAGACGCCAAGACAAAAGTAAGGCAGTCCATTCTGAAACACCAGATTGATGTAAATTTTACATGCTCCGTCCACACATCCCGTCCAACACAATGGCGAGTCAAAAGGGACACGTGCTACGCTTTGCAAGATAAGTTTAAGTTCTTCACATTTAGACTTGTCTTTAGATATGAAAATGTACAAGGGCAATTAAAAACAGCGTAGCAGTAGGGATATGGTTTAAGCAATTCTGTCTGCTGTGGAAATAAATTTGCACTTTTGTTTTTCAAGTTTGTGATTTTTAAAAAACTGGTGATAAGTCCAAGTTTTTTTAGATCGCAATAAACATTCCTAGATATTTAGCATTCACAATACGATGCATAAATGTGCTCATTTTCGGACTAGTTTTGAAGCCCAGACTAAAAGCTTTATATTAAATTACTATAATTTAAGTTTTACTTATCCTGATTACAACCTGGAGACACTATAAAAAGTAAGCCATTCCTGACATTTATTATCCTTCTGTGCAGTAAGATGAAGTAAATGACCCTTTTGTGACTCTAACAGTAAGTCTGCTGTTGCTTAATTTACCTAATAAGTTGGTAAAAGCTGAGAGTGCCCACATAAGAGCAATCATCTTGTTCATCAGAACACTTTCACAGCAGAGAGTCTGATTTTGTCATCTTTTTTTTTTATCATAATTCTTGCAAATTACCAAAAATAACATTTCAATACATGCTTTATGTGTTCCCTTTGGAGAGGAGCACAAAAGGATGAGAGAGTCTGTAATGCCTTTTCCTTTTACTGAATAAGGTGAGACAGATTTAATGCGGCAGCTTTTCCAGGCAGAGGCATTACAATGCGGCGACTTGACAAGCATGCAAGGCTTAGCTTCATACGGGATCCACGGGAAGTAGATAACTCGAGGAAGCTGCTTCAGAGGAAATTAAAGAGTCGTAGACGGCGAGTGCTCCGATGGGAACTTGAAGTGTCAAGGCAGCCACGTCTGACCATAAGGAGAAAAGAAGCTCACTCCGTCATGAAAAGATTACATTCAAAAGATTTTACTTTTAGATTGAACTGGTGTTTAAGAACTGAAATCACCGCACTGACAAGACTATGCATTGCAAAAGTATTATAAATCCTTTAACATCTCCCTTTTTTTTTTTGCCTTTTGTCATATTACAACCTCAAACTTACCTATGTGATAGACGAGCATGAGGTACGGCATAATTGTGAAGTAGATGGAAAAATTTGTTGTGCATGTTACAGGGTTTCCCCCAGTGTATTATAAGCCTGGCGGGCCACCAGGCTTTACTTGCTTGCACCCCCACCAGGCTAAGCATTCCTTATTTAAGTTTTTTAAAAAAATGTTTGCATTTTTTTGAGACGTTATAATTGATGTTTAGATATTCATCTTCCAATAACTCTTAATTATTAAATGATATTTTCAAACTTCCTATCAATTTAAAAAAAAATTAACTCAAAAACACAGCACACTGCTACATGAATGACTGTTTACTACTTCTCTGTTTACTACTAGTTCGGTAATGTAAAAGGACATTTTTCTTCCAGTTCACAAAAACACCCCAATGTTTACTGATCTGATGCAAAAATACAAAAAACAAAACAAAAAAAGGGCTAAGGCGTATAAATTATTTTTGCAAACTGAAGGCAAGGAAACAAAAGGCTTGAGCGACTCTCACTGCAGTTATAGGGAAAAATTAAGTGCAAACTGTTTTAGTGTATCTTGACAATTCCCATTTCAAATGGATTATTATTTATAGAAAATGTTTGTTTCCTATCATAGCCTGTCTCTGGTGGGTTGAGTTGCTTTAAGGGCTCAAATCTTATTTTAGGCATTGCAGTTTTTTTTTTTTTAAGAGGACTTCCTAGGAGAATAGGAAAATAACAAGAATAATAAAAAACTTCAATAAAGCAAGATTTGCAATCAACAGGATATGATAGTTGACTGAAGCATGTCGCATCTCAAAGCTGTGTACAGCTGGTGCTGGATTTCAGAGTTTAGATGCCGACATGCATGTCTGCTCAGTAAATCCCAGTGATTTTCACTGGACTTAAGATTTGGACTTGCAGCTGGCCGAGGAAGAAGTTAACTATGCTGGAATACAAAGTCTGTCTAATGCAAACTGCACTGTTATATATGTATTATTTGGAGTTTTTGTTACTATATAGAAAATAATCGGGAATCTTTGCCCAAACAATCCTCCAAATAGCTCCAAACCAGAACAAGAGAATATTTCCTTCTATCAACAACATCCAACTAGAAATGATGGAGCATTGTTAATTGTTATGTATGATATGATCTACTGACAATCATCCAGCGCTGGCCTTTCAACGATTATTTTATATGGTACGGTTACATCACAGCTGGTTTTGGGATGCACTAAATACACACGACTGACCTGGCTGGGCTCTGTCTTCTGGGGTTGCAGTAGAAATCATTGAATCTCTCCGATGTACAGACCTCTGGCATTATTTTTTGCTGATCTACTTAGCTTTGTAACCACGGTGACATGCAAGAGACCATTTATGGTTATTTTGGATCTGGGCAATGTGTTTGCCAGGTAATTTAAAATAGCTCAGTTTGAAGCAATATTCTAGTTGACCACCAGTGAACAACCTGAGACATCTAAGCTGCATGTTATAATGTGAAAATATTGGGATTTTTCTATTTCCTTTTTTTATGTATATAAACTCTAGTTATGTTCAGCAGTATTGAGAAAATTAATTGGTGAGGCTATGAATAAAGGCTGTCAAACAAACCTTAGAAGTGATTGTGACACATATAACTCATAGCATGAAATAAAGCGGCCTGTCAAAACTGCTCTCGTTCATCCAGATAGAGCCCTGATAAGCCATGTCAGCATGTAGAGGATGATGCATCACAAGTCACAAAAAATTGAGTCAGGGGCATTGTGAATCTTGTCTGATTTTCCTTAAAGTTGTTCCTACTGATCTTTTTTTTTTTAACCCATTAGGAGTTGAAACCGTTTGCAGCTATAAGACACACGTGTGAATCAACACAATGCCAAGAAGAGAAGACGTGAAACATGTGTAGCCTCCTATCATTCTAGGAAGAACTCTACAGAGTGAGTGATCATTCACAAGGGAGAAGCATGAAGATAGTTGCCGGTCTTCCCAGCAAAATTACCCTGAGGTCAGGCCTGCAATGGTCAAAGAAATTGTGAAAAACACAAAGACTGCCTCTCGGTCTCTACGGACAAATGAGAACAAGTCAGACAAATGGGAACAAAGAAGGGTCGTTTGGCGAAAATGCACTCCGGCATTTTCAGTGAAAAGCAAACACCGCACGTCAGCACAAACACTCCACGCCAACTGACAGGCACGGTGATGAAGGGGTGATGATCTTGGCTTGTTTTGCAGCTACAGGATTCGAGCGCCATGCAATAATTGAGTCGACCGTGATTTGTTTTCTTAGTGTCAAAACATTCCAGAGTGAAATGTAAGGCCGTCTGTCTTGCAGAAATTGGGTCATGGGACAAAAATCCCACACACAGCAGCTAATCTGTACCAGAATACTTTAGAGATTAGCAATCCGGTTAGTCAAAGTCCAGACCTCATCTTGATTGAAGTGTTGTATCAAGACCTCATCTGCGTACTGAATTTTACTTTGAATTATCCTCAAACCTCTACAAGGCCAATGATGTACATATGTTCCTCTCAAGTCTGGTGGATGAATTTTCCACACATTCCATATTGCAAGGATTTTGAGGCCATGTAGTCAAACATGTAACAAGTTATGCCTAAATTAGCCACCTTGTACACTAAATACCATTGACTGTGTATCTGTTGTTTGTCATATATAAATTAATGATCTCTACTTTGATTTAGAACTAATAATACATGCTTTTTTAAGGTAATTGTTAATAAATTGGGCTGCACGGTGGCACAGTTGCCTTGCAGAAAGAAGATCCGGGTTTCCTCATCCCAACCGGGGATTTCAGTAGGAAGTTTGCATGTTCGCCTTTTTGCACATACTGATTCTCTCTGCATGCTCCAACTGTCCAAAAACAGGCATGTTAGACTAACAGTTGTTTTTTTGTTTTACCAAATTAGGAATGAATTATGTGTATTTAGTCTTTTATTCCCTTAAGCACAGCTTAGATGTCTGTCAAAACAATTTGTATCATATACCGTTTTAGTTTAATTCGCAGGGTTTTTTTGTGTCATATTAAAAATGACACAAAGTTAGATGTCCTGGATAATGAAACTGCACTAGCAATGAGAGGACAAGTGGGAGCTTAGTGTCACCAGTTCTGTTGGCTGTTTTCTGGATGACTGTGCGAGCCTCCGCCAGCCACCCACCGATGTGCACAGCAGTGTCATCACAGCTCAGTCACAGGCATTGAGAACCAGTCTTAACACCACAAAGTTTTGTCTGGGTGTGCCTTACATGTCCTTACTGACAGCTGGAGGTATCTGTGTCGATGCGTTTGAATGTTATATTTACCAAGATGATGGAAAAGTGAGCAGACGCAGCAGGGGCACGGGGAGGGGGGGTTCTGCCATCATCACTAGTTCTTGACATTTGATGCATAAAAGCCCTTCAGGCAGAGCCACAGAAAGCCTAAATGTTCTGCTTTATATAACATGGCCCATTTCCAATTAAGTTCAATATATTTTAACTCCGTCCAAGTGCTGGAAAATTGCTCGTGTGGTTCTATTCAGTCCCCAGTTTGCATCACCTGTGCCGAGGCCTCCATGCATGCCCATTAATCCTTCTTTGGCCTTTTTTTTTTTCACTCTTTTAGTGAACAATTGGAAAGATGTAGCAAGCGGGATTTCCTCTATGCGGCACTGCTGGAAGGCTTTTACTGTTAAACAACAACGAGATGGGCTGAAATTAGCATAGCAAGGAGGCCGCCACAGCTGCGAAAAACAAAAATAAAGTGCCATTTGCCCGAGATGAAACAAAAACACACGAGTGCGACTCGGCAAGGCGACAACAGCTGCTCTGATGTCGCAGATGCAGGGAGACGCTGCTGAAAGCTCAACAAAGAGGGAACTTCTGAACGCCCCCGCTCGGCGTTCTCCTGCCGTCCGTACGACCGGGCACGCCTCGGTCCAGCCGCCGGTGCGCGGTTCACAGTGGTGTCATTACGGCTCAGTCGAGGGCAGCGCGCCGTCGCAGCACGGCTCCACTCACAAGCAGAACATAAACAACGCTGTATGCGGTGCACGGACGAGCTCCGAAATATCCCACCGAGAGTGGAAAATGAAAGTGCAGTTTGGCTGAGACAGCACACACAGCTGAAGTTTTCTGCCTCCGTGTCGGCTGGATGTGATTAAGCGCCTGACGTTGAAAATATGCTAATGGTTCATTTTATTTTATTTCATGGGGACCGTGCTCTATACCCTACTTATGCATGCAAATAATTTGTGCAATCATGAGGCATTATACCTGCGAGGCACATATAAATTGAGCGCTCGCAATCAGAGCATGACGTGTATGTAAATATGTATAAAAAGTGATTTCTGTATGGCAGGAGCGGACTTTGTGCATGAAGGGGAGAAACTCAGATGCTGATGTTGGTTGCAAGATGTGGCTGGTTAAAAGAGAAAATTCTTTTAGTGATTTTTTTAGAGCTTGTTTGAGGTTTTAACGACGAGCTTCTGTTTAACGAAAGTTTACTTTAGGACAAGAATAGTTATTTTTCCTAAAAGAGAAGGGTTTTTGTTTGTTTTTCTAACAAACTCAAATGCAACATTAACCTTATGCCACAGAGGTGACAAGCTCATTTTCAAGTCAGGCCATACGAAGATCAAGAATGTCCTTAATGTAATAAATCTACCAATTAAAATGTTAAAATATTATAGATTTCTCTGTATTCAATGAGTACTTCTTAAAATTAAATAATATTGAACATCTTTTCACACTGATTTAATTTGGCACAACACCAATAAAACTGATTGGTTTTGACAGGTAATATTATACCAGTACATACTGGTTTATTATTGTTATTATTTCACATCATTTCTTTTACATTATTCGTTTATAAATTATTTTTTTTAAAAAAAACTTTTTTATGTGAATTTTATGTTTTGAATGTCTGCTATTTTGAATATAATTTTAAAGATGCAGAGAAAAATATGAGACATATATCTGAAACGTCTGTCAACTATGTGCCAAACATATTTGACCGAAGTCTGACACATGTTCCAGGGTGACCGTTTATTATTTGGTCGAACTGGTCAACAGAGAATGAATGGCGAGCAAATGATTGAACAGGATTCTTCAAAACTTTTTATATAAGACCTGATGAGCAAGAAATAAACTGAGAATGTGAAAAGATTTAAACTAGAATTGACTGAACGAGACAAACTACTTTGGAAGGGGTCCATTCTTTTGTTTACACAAGGTTTACTACGCAAAATGGCTTTAAGTGAAGGTGAGAAAACATTAAAGGAATAATTTAATGTAAGCGCCAAGAAACGCCATTCTTAATGTCACACACTCTGTGTGTGGATAGCAAACTATACGAAGATCAACATGTCAAGTTTAGATTCTCTGTTGGAAAGGATTTTTATCAGGTTTCATTTTCTCTTTTTTGTCTTGAACTACTTCAGCCAGGGGAGCCCCAATAAAAAAGAAAACCCAAAAAGCATTTTTCATTTCATTTCATGGAGTGTGCAGGGTATAAGATTTTACAGTTTCACAGTCCGTAGTGTATGTGGGGGCAACAGAAATAAAGAATGAGAGAGAAAAGAAGAGAAAATCTTTAGGGTGCACCTTACTGTGTTCTTTGTTTCTTTTAAAATATGTACATTGTTGATATGCTTTCACAAACTTGCAGACAATTCTATTGTGGATAAGTACAGTATGTGGTAAAATACATATTTAGAGCAACAATTTGAGCATTTTTCATTGTATGCTTTTACATATGTTTTTGTTGTCCTGTACAATGCCTTATTAAACTATTTACTCTACTTAAACCTTTGTCACGTCACAAACCTCAATGTATTTTGATGGGATTTTAGGCGATGAAGCAACAGAGATCTATAAGTCGTGCCCTTGTCAAGGAGAAAGCCATTTTTGAAGGAAAGGAGGATCTCTGTTTACGGATGGATATCCAACATATGGAAGAATGTTCTCAGTTCAGATGAATTCAGCAGGAACAGGGAAACTGGTGAAAGTTAATAGGAAGATGAGTGAAGCTAAATAAAGGGAAATCCTGGCATGAAACCTGTTAAAGGTCACAAAGTTATGGCTAGAGTGGAATGGTTTAGATCAAATTATGTTTTTGTGCAGCGCTGGTCTTAACAGGGTGCTCTGTAAACTTACAAAGAAACATATTCTGTTGCTTCTTCTTGACAATCCTCTTTCTCTACATCATATTGCCATTTGCATATAGCCCCCTCTCTTTTACAAGAGTAATTTAATCCAAAATGACAAAAAAAAAATTAGTTAGACGTAATCCCTCTGTAATTTGTTTTATGTAGCTGTGATTCTTCTTTTTTCTACTTGCCTTTAAAAAGTAGTACATTTGTAAGTAATTTGCAACCTTAAAGTGTCCTTTTTGTATTCCTGCCAGCCATACATGGCAGGCATGTGTTCTCATTTAAAGTCTCCGTGTTTTGGCTACATGTGCGCTTGAGGCGCAGTAGTTCAGCTGTAGTGGACGGCTTTGAAGATAAAACCTGTCAGTATTCTGGTAGTGGTTGCTAAAGAAGAGACTAAAGAGAACGTGCATTCCTAATACAGCTCTAACTACAAGGTTGGTCTCATAAGTGAATCTTTTTAACCGTTTTCACAAGTTTATTAAACACCTAGCAATGATGAGCCCCTCTATCTGTACATAGATTCATATGGTGTTAAAATTGACACGTTTTCAGACTCTTCCTTTGCTGCTCTGTTTTTCTTTCTTTCTGTTTGAGAAGCATCAATTGCAGACTTTTGCAAAAATGGGGAAGGTACCAGCCATTTCCTCAAACCACGGCACATTGGTGCGCATGCGTCTTCCTGCACATGGACAGAAACAGCAACCCTAACATGACATTTTTTGACATTTCAGTCACTTTGGGTGGTACAGTACCTAAAGAGTCCAGCCTCTGTCCCTGTTTGTGTGCTTGAATAGTCCAATCTAAGTCCAGTCTTGAATCCAATTAAGAATCTGTGGCAAGACTTGAAAATTGGTGTTCACATTATTATCCAATCTGACTGAGCTTCAATCTTACATTTCTCAAATTGTTGAGAAATGTTTGTCTCTAAATGTGTTAACCTGGTATTGATGAGCCAAAAAGCACTTGCATTTCTTACTGCAATAAAAACCACTTTAACTTCTGACTACAAAAAGATCCGAGAATCTAGTCCAGGTCTGTGTGTAGTAGCAAAGCCTGGAAGTTATTTCACATACCTGTATGAGCTTCATGTTTTCTCAAATTTCTCTCTGGCTGTTCTTTTTTTTTATGTGAACTGCAGAAAGAGTGATCTACTTATGAAGGATTCATATCTGGATGAAAAATAGCTTTGAGGATGCCACAGATCAAACACTTACATGAAAAACCATTCTTTCTGTTCTATTGTTCAAGCAAGCGGCGCGTGCCGTCATTGTCTCTCGTTAAAAATGATCCTCCTATCGGTTCTGTTCAGAAATGTTTATCTATCCGTTCTGTTCTTCAGCATTTGTCTTCGGCCTCTTTATCGCACACATTCCTGCAGCACTTCCCTGGAAAGCAGCCTAATTAGTTACCAAACCTAAAAGAAAGCAAAAAAAAAATAAAACTCAGCGCAGAAATCTGTCTTTAATGAGACACTTTCATGTCCTCAGGTTTCACCAAGACTTGTGAAAAAAGAAGATTGCCTTTAGTAATGACAGGGGAGGTATACACTGACCTATTTTAGAGGCCGCTCTTTTTTCAAGTTGCTCTTTTGCTATGAAGTTTATGAAATGTGCTCCTTCAAAAGCATTTCTTCTGATAAACTTACTAAAGCGTTGAGTTCAAGATTCGCTCCCTGCTGAGGCCCAGTCGTGTAAGAGCTACCCTTTCACTTCTGTGCACCCAGTAATGGAACGGAGGCATCATTCAGCACTCGAAGTGGAACACAAAAATCAGGACTGAACGGCCATTAGCTTATACTTCTTCAAGCTGCACATGCGCAGAACCGTCATCTATAGGGTTTATTTTGCCAGCAGACAACAAAAAAACAGTGTCAGATAGCACCGTGCCGTTTGGTTGTTATTTATTCTTATTTATTAGAAAGGAAACTTTTAGCGCGTCTTTTGTTAGGTTTATGAAATGTATCATATCTTAAATATGGATTGCACATTCATCCCTTTTACACCATAACCCTACGTAGAGCAGATTTGTGAATCTAGCTTATTTTAGCTTCAGCTACTTGCCAATTCCCAGTGAGCTAAGTCACTATCTTTCTACAATCTTTGCATTTAACTGATCTCTTTTGATATGAATTGTTATAGTACTTGTTATATTTGTAAGTCGATGCTTTATTCAGTAGAAGCTTGAACTATCTTGACAATATAAGACACCATAGCTGGCAACTGGCACTTTTATCCAATGTGGGTCAAAGGAAGGCAGTTTCAGAAGGGTGTCTGTTACCAAAGGCTTAAAATAAATACTGCGAGCTCAGGCTTCAGAATACAAATCGGTTCACATAATAGAAAATATCTCTTCCACTGCTTGGTGGAACATTGCCTCTGGAGTAAGGAACAGTGCAGTCTCAGTGCAGCTCCAGCTTACGGAGGGAGGAGAATCTCCTCTGAGTATGCTCAATAATTAATCAATGACACACTCAATTGGTCACAATAAGCATGGGGCTATTTACCTCAGAAATGAGTATCTGCTCCCTGTTCATCTGTTCTGCACTCCAGCTATTGATTAGTTGTCCATCCACTCAGCATCTGTCACTCTGTCAAATACACACACCCACAAACGCACACACACACACACACACAGAGGGTGCTGCTCAAATCGTTTCCTACCTGCTATTAACACACTGTGCTTTCATTGCTTCTGATGTAAAATCCAATCTGTCATCATCCAAATGTCACCAAGAGTTTTGTTATTTTTCCGCTAGTTTGTTTAACTACAGATTATATAGAGTTTTTAAATATAAAACCAATGGGAATGTGTCCAGCCTCTTTCATAGCAACACTCCCAGTAGAACAGACTTCTATTTGTGAATGTTGTTGGCCAAATATCAAACTTTAAGCCTTCCATCCAAATCCTGACAAATCTAACATCAGCTCTATAAACGAGACCCACACAAATGCTTTCGAAGGTCCTAATCCGAGGATTGGATAAGATCTCAAACCCCTGTCTATATTCAAACATCTCATCAGCTCATATGTGGGAACACTCATATATGCACCACGATCAATGAGTCATGAAAAAAATTTAATGATTAAAGGCAGCTCTTGCCTTACGCTTTGTAACCTCTTATTCACCATTTTCCATAATGAATTTAAAATTCATTATTAGGGGGTGCAGCAGAAAACACGCTTGAAAGAAATGACTACGTGGGCGATCCATATCATTTCATAAAGGCCGTCTGTGCAAAAATAATATCAAGACTTTTGTGCGTATGTATTGTCTCCATACAATGTTCATTTTCCTCTCCCCTGAGCTAAAGGAAGTTATCAATATGCATAATGAGTCAATCCCTTGGCCCCTATTAGAGGGGAGCATTTGCCTGATCAACTGTGCTGCTGAACTGTACACTTTTTAAATTCAGACGTGACTGTTTCTCTCCGCGTCTCCACAGTGCCATCCTCAGGGCTCTGCTACTCTTTCTCTACTTCACATTTAATCACACTTTACAGTGGTTATGGTGTAGTGCTGTTCTGGTGATGAGTGAATAAAATGTTAAGTCTTAAAGTTTCCTTACATGAAACAGCATTATTAGCAAAAAAAAAAAAAAAAAAGCTATGAAGTTCAACAACAATGAGTTGTTCTTGACTGCATGCCATCAGTGCTGTTCTATATGTCCATGAGGGGAAGCTGAAACCACAAACCGCAATGTGTTGAAGTGAGATTTTTACGAAATGAACAAAAGCTTAAATAGACTAGATTTGTAAAAATAGAAGTAAAGGTGCACAAGGTTTTAGTCTTTTTAAAAATAAACATCTGAAAAACATGACACAAATTGAATGACATCATTTACAATCAGTTGTCTTTAGATGTCACCAAATTAGTAAATGGAGTTCAACTATTTCTTATTTAACCAGAGGACATTATTGAACAAATAGCATCATCAATCAATCAAATTTTATTTGTATAGCACATTTCAGCAGCAAGGCATCTCAAAGTGCTTTACATCATAAACACAAAAACACAAAGTCATGCAGCATAGACTCAACGATAAAAACATGACATTAAGTCAAGTGCCATCATTAAATTCATAATTGATTACGTTTCAAGTACAATTCTAACCAGGTGGGTTTTTAGTAGAAATTTAAAGGAAGTCAGTGTTTCAGCTGTTTTACAGTTTTCTGGAAGTTTGTTCCAGATTTGTGGTGCATAGATGCTGAATGCTGCTTCTCCTCGTTTGGTTCTGGTTCTGGGGATACAGAGCAGAACCAGAACCAGAAGACCTGAAGAGTCTAGAAGGTTGATACAACACCAGCAGATCTTTAATGTATTGTGGTGCTGAGCCGTTCAGTGATAAACTAATAACAGTATTTTAAAGTCTATTCTTTGAGCTACAGGGAGC